>VZQC01007396.1:72424-110456 GCA_009823505.1 Rhizomys pruinosus | reverse complement strand
TAGGGTATTGGAAGTCCCCTACTATTAGTGGTGTTGGGGTTAATCTGTGCCTTGGAGATCCTGATTGAAGAATTTTCTTTATAAAGTTTGGTGCACTGGCGTTTGGTGTGCATATATTCATGATTGTGAGATCTTCATCGTCATTGTTCCTTTAATAACGATGTTATGGCCCCCCCTCTTTGTCTCTTTTGATTTTGTTTTGCTTTGAAGGTCTATTTTATCTGATATTAGAATAAAAACACCCACTTTCTTTTTGGAACCAATTGCTTGGAATACTTTCTTCCATCCCTTCACGTTAAGTTGGTCGCCGTATCTTGAAATTGAGATGGTTTCTTGTAGACCGCATAGAGATGGGGTTTTGTTTTAATTCCTTTGCCAGTTCTCTGCCTTTTGATTGGGGCGTTTAACCCATTAAAAAATTTATGGTTGTAATTGAAAGATGGACGTTGCTTCCTTTCACTGTATTAGCCATTTGGACTGCTAGCCTTGATGTTATTTCATACGGCGTATGTTTTATTAGTGTCTTTTCCTAGGTGTTTGGAGATAGTTGCTCCTCTATTGCCTGGTGAATGGCCCTCAAGTATTTATTTATGAAAGAGGTTGGGTTTTCCAGCCATGTATTCTATCATCTTGTTTTATGTCAGGAAAGATTTTATTCTCTCCTTCGACAGAATCCGCCATCACTTTTTTGGGTAAAGTATTCTGGGTTGCACCATAGTCCTTTAACAATGTGAATGCTTTGCTCCATGTTTTCTTGCTTTCATGTTTTGAGCCGAGAAGTCATTTGTAAATCTGATGGGTTTCCCTTGTACGTGACTTCTTTTTCTTTTTAATTTAATTTATTTATTTCTAATGTGTATGAGTTGTACTGTCTGCAGCTAGGTTGTTGCACCATGTTGTGAATGCGCGGAGGTAAGAAGAGGTGTCAGATTCCCCTGGAACTGATTCTCACTGGAACTGGAGAGTTAAAGACGGTTCTCAAGCTGCCATATGGGGCTGGGAACGGAACCAGGTCCTCTGCAAGCGCAGTTGGTGCTCCTAACCCACTGGCCCATCTCTCCAGCCCTGCTTTTATTTTTGTAGCCTTCAGAATTTTGTCTTTGTTTGGGACATCTAGCATTTTAACCTGTGATATGGATTGTGGGGGAGTTTCTTTTCTGAATTCTTTTCTAGTTGGAGTTCTATGGGCTTCTTATATTTGTATGGGTTTTTTCTATTTCTTAGTTTGGGGAAAATTTTCACCTATTATTCTGTTGAATATCGCTCAATATTATTCTCTAGAGATTCTTCTCCTTCCTCTCTTTCCTATGATGCAGAGGTTTTGGTCTTTTCATAGTGTCCCAATTTCCTGGTTGTTCCACTTCTGTGTATTTTTAAATTTTCCATATTTTTTATTTGAGCTTTTTGGTTGCTCTGTGTTATCTTCCAGATCTGATATTCTTTGTTCTGCTTCCTCCATCCTACTTATGAGGCTTTTTCCTTTCCTTTCTTCTTGATTGGATGGGTGTTCTATTTCCTTTTTCGTTTCATCCTGTGTTTTCTTTAGTATTTCCATTTCTTTTTTGAGCTTCTCCATCTCTTCTTGGTGCTCCTTACTTCGTTGGTTGGCTTCCTTTTTCAGTGTTTCTACTTCCTTTCGGAGTTTGTTTTTTTCTCCCTCTAGTTCTTTCTGGAGTTTGTCAATCTGTTCCTTTAGTTCTTTCCGAAGTTTGTCATTGTATTCCTCTAGGTCCTTTTTGAGTTTTTCATTCTCTCTTTAGTTCTCTGAATTCTTCTTTATTTTCTTTAATTTCTCTGCATAGGTCTGTAATTATTCCTGTAAGATCTGTTCCTTGGGTCACCTCCAGTGGGATCCCATTGTAGCTATCTCCTACAGGTTTGGTAGAGCCTGGTGTGGGATTATCCTGCACTTTTCCCATGTTGTCCCTTTGTCGTGTCCCTGGCATGTGGGTTTCCCTTTTGTGAGTCAAATCATAAATGTCTTTTCAGTACGTTAGCAGATGGTTTTGCTTGCCTCCTTCCAATGCTTTTTTTTTCTTTCCTCCTCCTTGTTTATGGAGTATTGACATGTCTAGGTTTCAGGCTTTCAATTTTGTTTATATATTGGATATTGGAAGCCTAAGTCACTCTTCTCTTCCTGTTATGAACGTTCTTCAAAAAAAGTCCACACAGATACTCTCTCACCAAATCCAGTTGGGGGGGGGGATGGATATGCCTGACTTAGCCCAAGCTCTGGTACCTGCCTGGAGTGACTTCCAGGTTCCTGTGCCTCAGGAGCCGGCCCACACAAAGCCACAGAGGCACCAAACCCGACCCACCGGTCACCAGCTGCAAAGGTGAAGGGTGGCTCCTGCCCAGACAGCCACCCTCTTCAAAAGGGTTCAGAGTTGGGACCCTTTTCCAGCAGCCCAGGAGAGAATCTACCCTAAAATCTACCTGCCTGAAGGGACTTCTGGGTTCCTGAGCAAGGTTATTTCTTTAAAAAAATTTTAGCCTATATTATGTGTAAAAAATAAAAAAAAAAATAATAATGGGTCTCGTGGCTGGAGAGATGGCTCAGTGGTTAAGAGCACTGACTGCTCTTGCAGAAGACCCAGGTTCAATTCCCAGCACCCATATGGCAGCTAAGAACCATCTTTAAGCTGGGCATGGTGGCCCACGCCTTTAAATCCTAGCGCTTAGGAGGCAGAGGCAGGTAGATCTCTGTGAGTTCATGGCCAGCCTGATCTACAGAGTGAGTTCCAGGATAGCTGGGGCTATAGGGAGACCCTGTCTCAAAAAGACCAAAAAAATTGGTCTCATCATGGTTTTCCCAAATGTACTTAATGATATTCCCCTCCCTCTGGAGCCGCTCTCCCCTCTACTTTCAAGCCTTCAAAATAAAGTAATATTCTGCATATGAGAGAAAACATTCATCATCTGTCATTCTGAGTCTGGCTTGCTCTGCTTAGTTGATAATCTCCACCTCCATTCCTCCTCCCACAATTGACACAATTTCATTCTTCTTTATGGATGAATACTAATCTATTTTATATATGTACATTTTCCTTTTGTTCTTTTTCCATTCCTTTTTATTGCTGTTCTTGTTGTTTGAGATAGGGTCTCACTATATAGCACTCACTGGCCTGGAGCTTGCTATTCATCTGGCAAAGGATTAATATTGAAACTATTCAAAGACCTCAGACATTAAACACTAGAAGACAAGCTCTTTCCCTGTTCTGGGAGACAAGTCCTCCCACCCTATAAAATGAGATGTAGAACTCAGTTTATCAGGACTCTTTATTCTGAGAGTTGAACTTAGGTTTGTGAGTTTAATTCCATGTAGACAGTGTCACAATGTCTGTGAAGAATAAGGACAATCCTGGAACTGGGTCTTTACTCCAAGAACCAAAAAGAACAACTATGTTCTTGGGTAGGGAGAGGAAGAAAGGAGGTTATGAAGGGGGTCTCTGAGCTTTGGAGGTGCTGACAAAAGTGCTCTACTTTGGGGAACTCCTGATCACACGTTCTTTTTCAGTTTTATCTAGGCCCAAACTGAAACCCTGCAAGAATCATCATCCCACCAGTTCACAGTGCAAAAACTTCTGCAGGACTCACTTGGAATGTCAAGTCACTGATCACTGCTACCGGGCCTTCTGTGGAAACATCTGCATAAGCGTGGAAGACGTTGGTAGGATCAATTTTCCTTCTTCATCCAGTTCACAAAGACCACATGCTCTTTTCATTTGGTTTCAGTCTTTGGTTTTGTTGAGACAGGGTCTCCTTATAGCCTTAGCTGAGCTGGAACTCACTATGTAGACCAGGCTGGCCTTGATCTCACAGAAACCCACCTGTCTCTGCTTCCAGAATGCTAGGACTAAAGGGGTGAGCCATGATCACAGACACCTACATTGTGGGAAGACACATAGCACGACACTGTGCCTCCCCAGTCCGCACATCCAGTCCAATATGGGAACCCCCATTTCTTAGTCCCAGGACCTCCACTCACCACTTCCAGACCTACATGATTTCAGCAAATCCCAGAGGTCTGACATTCATATCCTAGTCTCATATGGATTTATCACACCAGAGAAAGAGCCATAGGTAGGTAGGCATGTCTTAAAACCACAGAAATCATTCCCACCCGAGGGTGAGGAAAATCAGTTATGCTTAAAGAAATTGGTTTGGGACCTGCAGAGACAGCTCAGCAGTTAAGAGCATAGCACAGAGGAGTGAGTTCGATTCCTGGTGCCATATGGAGGCTAACAACCATCTGTGACTCAAGCTCCAGGGAATCAGACACCCTCCTTTGACCTCTGTGGGCATTGCATGGCACAGGTACACCTACCTATCTGCAGTCAATATACTCAGACATATAAAAAAATCAGTTTTTCTGGGTACAGTGGCACATGCCTTTAATTCCTGCATTCAGAAGCTGAAGACAGGCAGATCTCTGGCCAGCCTGGTCTATGTAGTAAATTTCAACCCAGCCTGGACTACATAAAAAGGAATGAAGAAAGGAAGAAAAGAAGGAAGGAAAGAAGGAAGGAAGAAAGGAAGGAAGATGTTTTCCCACACTGTGTGACTACTAACTAGCTTTCTGTCCCTCTCTCTTCCAGAGGAATAAAGTCAGACCACAAATCAGCAACAAGTCGCCCAGTGTTGTACCCTAAATCATCACTGGGTGTTCAAGATACATGAGAAGTCTTGGGAAAGCTCGGCATGGCTTCCTGTTAGGCAATGTTCTTGAATCAGTGTGGGTGTGGGGAGGGTACCCAGAACAAGGTCTCTCCACCCTACCACTCTCATCCTGGAACTATTAGATTAGCAGCCTTAAGCCTATCCCAGTAAGCTGTTACAGAAACTTTTCTCCCTCTTCCCCCCGCCTCCCCCCCTAGTCTCAGGATTATGTGATGATGCCCCAGCTCTCCACTCACTTCCCCTTTCCCCCTAGCACACAGCCCCTACCTCCCAGTTTAGATTTTCCCTGCCTTTCCACCATTTAGAGGTATAGTCTCCTTCACCAGATTCCTGGGTCTGCTTACTTATTGACTAATAGCCCTAGAGAAAATTGCTTATCTGTGGGATGCTCTTTTGTCCACAGAGGATGATGCCTCTCTATTCCTCCATACCTGGGCACCCCTTCTTACATTATCTCACACGTGATTCTAGTAGGTCCCTGTATTAGACACTTTTCTGTTGCTGTGATAAAACACCATGACCAAAGGAACTTATAAAAGGAAGAGTTTATTTGAGCTTATGATTGACGGCTCCAGGGAATTAGAGTCCATTGTGGTGGGAGGCATGGCGGCTGGAGCTGGAGCAGCATGCAGAGGGTCACATCTCGCAATGAGCACAGGAAGCAAAGAGAGAGCAACTGTAGACCACGAGGCTTGTTAAACTCACTAAGCCTGCCCCCAGTGACACACTTCCTCCAGCACGGCCACACACCCCAAGACCTCCAAAAACAGCGCCACCAACTGGAGACAAACGTCTGAATACCTAGAGCCTATGGGGGACACTCATTCAAACCACCACATTCCACTCCCTGGCCCCCATAGGCTCCTGACCATATAAAATGCAAAATGCATTTAGTCCAACCTTAAAAGTCCCCATAGTCTTTACCAGTTTCAATGTCATTCAAAAGTCCACAGTCCAAAGTCTCTTCTGAGACACAGGCCAATCTCTTAACTGTAAGCTCCTGTAAAATCAAAAGGCAAATTACATACTCCCAACGTACAGTGGAACTGAATACACATTCCCATTCCAAAAGGGAGGAATAGAGGCATAGTGAGGAAATACTGGACCAAAACAAGACCGAAAACCAGCAGGGCAAACACCAAGTCCAGTAGCTCCATGTGCAACTTCTGGGACTTGACTTCCAAAGGGCTTAGATGGCTCAGCTCTTCCAGCTTTGCTTGCAACATACATCTCTTTCTTAGGCTGGTACCACTCCCTGTATGCAGCTCTCCTTGGCAAATATCTCACAGGTCTGGCATCTCGAATGTCTTCTTGGGGTCTCTGCTGCCAACCAGGCTTCACATTCACAGCTTCACGCAATGGCCTATCAGGGCCTTCTTTATTCAGGGACGCCCCTGCTGCACTCTGCCTGGCCTCTGTGGCTCTCTGAAACCGTGGAGGAAGAACTGATGACCCCTTCACTCTTGCAAACTTCGTGCCTCTAAAGCCAGCACCACGTGAATGAAATTGCCGAATTTGGCTGCAAGTTCGGGATGGACTCTCTCCTACTTTAACCACATTTGCAAATTTTCTCTGCCCTGGACTTGTTGGAGAAGAAAACGCTTTCAGTATTTTCCTTTCAAAAATTGGAGGCTTAGCTGGGTGTGGTCTTGCCCTGAAGGTACTGTTTCTGTTGTTTACTTGTAAATCTCGAGGCCTCTTCTTAATCACTTTAATCTCACTTTTTCCATTGTTTACTTGTAAATAGCTAGGCCTCTCCTTAATCACTTTAATCTCCTTATCAAAAGGAACCTCTCCTTCACATGCCTTGGCCCCACCTTTAATCTTCCTAGTGCAGTTTTCAGATCCAACCTCTCCTTCACATGCCTTGGCCCCACCTTTAATCTTCCTAGTGCAGTTATCAGATCCAAACTGTACATTTTGCATTTCTTTCTGCCCCATCTGCTCTTTTTCACTGTAGATCTGTATAATATTCACCATTAAAAGCCACGCCACCATTTCTACATTAGGCTGTCTTGAAATATCCTCTGCCAAAGACATTAGTCCATTGCTTTTCAACTTAGCATCAGGCAAGCATTTGGGCTGTGGGCAAACTGCTGCCAGACTCTTTATCAAAATATCCCGGTTGCTGCCTAAGTCTTTATTTTCCTCTGGAACTACATTTTTTGCAGCAATGCTTTCTTCCAGGCTTCTACTAGAATGGCCCCTTAAGCTCTGCTTACAGTAGTCAACAGCTTTTCTAGCCCAAAGTTCCAAAGTCTTCCACATTTCTCCAAACATCCACATGGTCAGGTTCTTCACAGCCAACAGCCCACTCTCTGGTACCAAATTACTGTATTAGTCACTTTTCTGTTGCTGTGATAAAAACACCATGACCAGAAGAACTTATAAAAGGAAGAGTTTATTTGAGCGTATGATTGATGGTTCCAGGGAATTAGAGTCCATTGTGGTGGGAGGCATCTGGAGCAGCATGCAGAGGGTCACATCTCGCAATGAGCACAGGAAGCAGAGAGAGAGCAACTGTAGACCACGAGGCTTGTTAAACTCACTAAGCCTGCCCCCAGTGACACACTTCCTCCAGCATGGCCACACACCCCAAGACCTCCAAAAACAGCGCCACCAACTGGAGACAAATGTCTGAATACCTAGAGCCTATGGGGGACACTCATTCAAACCACCACAGTCCCCATAAGCTATTGCCCTTGTTAGTAGTCCATGGAGATAAGAGCTTTCATAAAGATGACAGAACTGATGATTCAGAACTGAAAGGTGACATTGTTCTCACGAGTTAAGTTCTCCTCTCAGAGAACACCTAATTTGTTACTATGATTCATAAAATCATATGAGAGGAGAGGTTCATGGGTCTTTCCAAATATAAGTAAACACTACAGAAAAGAATAAACAGCCTTTGGGAGCTTATCAAGAGCATATAATCTGCACCGAATGTATCAAAAGCTGCTTCACAGGAGTGGTAGTGTCACAGTTGGTACATAGCCCAAGGAAGGTAAAGTCGCAGGATCCAAACAGGTAAAGCCAGAAGAGATCCGGTGGACAGTACCTTAAGATATGGAGAACAGGTTTTCCATCTACACAATGGAGTTCTATGCAGCGGTAAAGAAAGATGACATCATGAAATGTGCAGGTAAATGGATGGAACTAGAAGATACTATGCTAAGTGAAGTAACATGGTCCCAGAAAAACAAATGAAAAATGGTATCCCTCATCTGTGGATGCTAGCAACAAGCACTTATTTGTAAGGCAAACTGAACAACATTACTGTTATATTTCTCTTTATCTGAAAACAGCCATGCTCTTATAATGTGAATCCCTTAATGGGCTCTAGGATTAACCTATCACTTATTTTCAGACATTGTAATTTTGGTATATGGGTGGAGCATATTTTAGAGTAATATAAAATTAAAAGGGAAAAATTTGAATCCTGAAATATGATTTGGAAAAAAAGTAAAAGAAAAAAGAAAATATTAAAATATACTCTAATAAGTAGGGACTGTAAGCTCAGGGAGAAAAAAAGATGTGGAGAAACAGGTTTTCTGTGGGTTGTGACAACAGGCTAGCCCTCCAGAAGAAGAAAGCCAAAACCTGGGATGGAACTGGTGCATCTCAGAGTGAAAGCCATAAAAATAGAAAGGGGGTGTGTGCGGAGCTCTGGGTGGGAAGCAAGGTCACTTGGCTAAAATAGAAGTCTGATAACACTTCTTCCCACCCTGACCCAATAGCAGATGAAACCAATAAACTTGATTGGTGAACTTAGTACTGGGCTCTCTTGACTGTGGCACGTTCTTGTTTGCCAATCCCTGTTAAAAATAGCAAAGGAAGGGGCTGGAGAGATGGCTCAGTGGTTAAGAATGCTAACTGCTCCTGCAGAGGACTCCAGTTCAACTGCCAGCACCCACATGGTGGTAACAACCATCTCTAACTCCAGTTCCAGGGGATCTGACGCCATCTTCTGATCACGAATACTGCATGACGTGGATGTCGTTACATACATGCAGGCAATACACTTATACACATACAATAAAGATAAAAGGATTTTTTTAATAGCAAAGGAGAACAAATGGGCAGAAACAAGTGGTTGAGTCTACCCAAGTGCACTCAACAAGCTGGTGATGAATGGATATATAGACTCTACTGAGAAGCATTTTTCACTGCAATATTTGAGATTTCTTTTTTATATCATTTTCATTGAGTTTTATGTGTTTCATACATAATTTTTCAGTCAGTCTTAATCACCTTTATTCCGTTTCTCCCTAGGCACCCTTCTGCAGCCCCCCCCAAAGTCCACACCTCTGTCATTTGTTCTAGGGTCCACTGCACCAAATTACTCTCCTCACTCTTCAGTGCCAGCTCCTCCCCTAAGCTCTAGACAGCCTATCTGGAGTCTCTTTTCTAAAGAAGGCCAGGTCTTCCTCACCTGACCACCATCTGCTGCCAATATTTCCTTAGCCAAGGTTGGGCTCTGTTATCCATTTCTACAGTTCTGTGCTAGGGTTTTGTCCAGCTGAGCTTGCCTGGGTCTTGTGCGTGTTGATACCTATGTGTAGGTTCATATGAACAGGGTCCCAGGAGCTTGTAGGATTCATTTCCATTTGGTCTTGCATCACCTCCCTGGCCCTTATAATCTTTCTGCCTCCTCTTCCACAATGTTCCCTGGGTGGGTGAAGCTGAATATAGGCAACCTGTCCATGGAACTACACTCTGTAGACTCCTAATCATCACCGTTTGGCCACTAGGGCCTTTTTGAGTTCTCGGTTGCATGGAAGAGTTTCCTTAACAAGAGTTAAGAGGTATTTAATGGGGGCTGGAGAGATGGCCTAGCAGTTAAGAGCACCGACTGCTCTTGCAGAGGACCTGGGTTCGATCCCCAGCACCCACATGGCAGCTGAGAACCGTCTGTAACTCCAATTCCAGGAGAACTCCAGTTCCAGGGGAATCCGAGACCCTCTTCTGACCTCCGCAGCTTTGCACGACACGGGTGCACAAACCTACATGCAGACAGTACATTCATACACTAACAAAAATAAACAAAATTAAAAAAAAAAGAGGTATTTAATGCCCTTCCTGAGTCCTTGGTCTATGATGCTTAGGGCTTATGTGTAGAGGTTGCATTGTAGATGTGTTGCCTACACATGAGCAATTCACAGACCATGTCTGTGTGTATCTAGTTGTGGAACTCTATACTATTCTCATCTGGAGCAAAAGAAGTTTCTTGTCTGAGTGGTTTCTGGGATATTTGTCTGTAAATATAAGAATACGCTGGGCGTGGTGGTGCACGCCTTTAATCCTAGCACTTGGGAGGCAGGGGCAGGAGGATCTCTGTGAGTTCAAGGCCAGCTTGGTCTACAGAGTGAGTTCCAGGACTATATATATATAGTTGTGGCAATAGCCTATGTAATTTTGGGAGTATCTTGGACTACCCTGGCCAATGACTCAAAGAAAGGTTTCTCTTGTTTGGTACCATTTCTTGTTATGCAGCCTTCATCTTTTTTTTTATTTTTTATTTTTAAGGGATTCTACAATACAATGACACAGTTATTTGCAGATAGCATTGATGTCTGTCATTATGTAATACAATCAGGTAATTGGTTCATTTTGCAAGTATCTATGTCCAAATTTTGAACAACCCAAGGTTCCCATAGACCAGTTGGAGAAGCTTGTATGCCCAGACATGTTGATCAATCAGGAGTCCAGACCATATTCCTATAGTCTCATGATTCACCCCTATCTCTCCACAGCCCTTACAATCTACCAAGCCTCCTCTTCCGCAGTTTGTTCCCTGGGCTTTGGGAAAGGGGCACAAGTGGGTGAGAAGAAAACAGTCTAATTTCTTTGGAGTTGTCATTTTGGACTCCAGTCTGTTCAGGTTGTTTCCCTTCATGGATTGACAGCTTTCCCAGTGATACCCTTTTTAGTCATATTAAGAAAGCATAAGCTATTGGATGTACAGGCATTTAAGCAGTACCACTTATTATGTCAAGCTAAGCTGTGAGCGTAGACACAGATGCTTGGATGGCATGCTAATCCGCAAACTGTGGTTTCTCTATAAAGGGTGACAAGTTCTTACTGTGGCTCACAACATCGCCCAACCACCCGAGGACACAAGCTTGTGGCATCCGCTGTGAGTTATTCCTCCAAGGAGAGAGCTAATAGCCAAATAGATTTGGGATATATATAGACACTTGGCTGCCACTGTTGCACAGTATCTCCAGGCTGTTGAGGTGTAGCTGATATTGACGGAGGAGCCTTGCTTGTCTCAGGGAGACCAATATTTTGCTGTATTGCTTTAGTGGCCTTTGGTAATGCTCTCTAGCATTTCAGAGGCCAGTTTTACGCTAGCAAGTGACGTCTCATAACATTTTTCATGCTCACACCAAGTCTTCAACAACAGGGACTTACTGCCTTTCTCCTTGCATATATCCCACTTATAGGCAAAAGGCCTTTATAATTTGGGGGGGGGGGTTTGAATCCCCTAGCCAACATCTCCTAGGCAGAATAATTCATTGCTGATGTCAGAGCTTTCCTGTGTAATATATTTTGCTTAATTACACAACTTATAAACACTTTACTATTGAATTTGGCTCTAGATAGAGAAATATCCTTTCACAGTTCCTATGCCTATCAATCAGTTAATACGTTATGCCTGTTTTATAGGAAATTACCACTGTAACAATTGGCTCTAGTTTACAGTTAGGGAGTGGTTTCATTACCATCATGTTTTTCTTTTTCCTATAAAGGGGAGAGGTAGGAAGGTTTCTCAGCATCTGGAAGGTAAACTTCATTAGGGCCCATTATAAACAGTCAACCCCAATATTATTCAGAGAGATGCTCAGTGTCCGTGACTCAGGCAGTCTGAGGTTCCTCATTCCTTAATGTTCAGATGGGTCAACCTCTCTGCTGGCATTCCCCAGTTCATCCTGCACAGCCATAAGTTGTATGTTTTCAGGCATTTAGATTGGTGATTTTTACCTGTGGGAACATAAAATTCTCCTCCCATTGTTAGTTTCAAGATCAGAAAAATTGCAAATTTATCAATAGGATTGGAACACAGAGTTTTCCATTTGTATCCCAGCCTTCATCTTTGTATATGGACTCATGTAGAGATATTGTATGTATAATTTACCAATAGGTTGTTAAACTAATAAGCTTTTCTCAGGTTTCTTTACCCCAGCAAGGAATTACTTATCTCCCCTCTCTCCCTTTACCTGTCTAGCCCTCCCCTCATGTTTTCTCCAGAGATTTCTGAAAGATGCTCAGCAATACAGGCCAATGATATTCTTAAAGAGATGGGTGGGAAATCAGATTAGGGAGGGGCACTGGATAGAAAGAGCATCGAAGTGGAGATCTGGGGGACAGATCCTCAGAGCTTTCCTGAGCTAACATGAAAGAATTGCTTTAGGCTAAAGTCAATGGTTTGCCTTCTTTTGAGCAATTAAAAAGACGTGGTTGAGGAGATCTCTGGCAAATAGTACTGTCCTTTATCCTTGAGTGCACGGGGACATTCGGAGCCTTACCCTTGGCTACCTTGCTTCACAGTCCGTAGGTAATGCATTTTAGGGGGAAATTAGTATTCAAAGGTGTGGGTTGGGAGCCCCTCAGGGGATCTCATTTTGGCTTCACTGCTTGAATTGTTCCAGAAAGATCTGGTTTGTCATTACAACAGGACAAACCAGCAATTTTAAGACAGGTTTCCAGTAACAGAAAGAATAAGAAGATAAAAACAATCAGTGCACAGAACGTTTAGAAAGTCTCAACCAGTGTTAATAGATTTAAATCAAAATGACCACAGTGTAATTAAGCTAGCAATAAATTTTAATTAAAATTAAACATTTGTTTATTTATTTATTTATTTATTTATTTATTTATTTATTTATTTATTTGAGCACACGCACATGGAGGTCAGAAGACAACTTCTGAGAGGTCTCCTTCCACCATGTGGGTTCCAGGAATGAACTTGGGTCCTTAGGCTTGGCAGCAAGTACCTTTATTCATAGAGCCATCTCCCAGGTCCTAAGCAAAACACTCTTTTTAAATTTTTTTATTTAATTTTATTTATTTCTTTATGTGTATGAATGTACTGTCTGCATACAGGTTTGTGCACCCGAGTCGTGCAATGCCGTGTAGGTCAGAAGAGGGCGTCAGGTTCTCCTGGAACTGGAGTTCTCCTGGAATTGGAGCTTCAGATGGTCTTTGGTTGCCACGTGGGTGCTGGGGATCGAACCCGGGTCCTCTGTAAGAGCGGTTGGTGCTCTTAACCGCTAGGCCATCTCTCAAGCCCAGCAAAACACTTTAATTCTTTTTAATTTTATGTGGATGAGTGTATTGCTCTTAACCACTGAGCCAAATCTCCAGCCCCAACAAAGCATGTTTAAGGAACAAGAGGTTAAAAATGTAATAGCAAGAAAATATTTTGAAGTGTAACATGGTAACAACATATTAAGACATGAATACCAGGCAGGATAGAAAGATGGGAAGTTACGGTGACACGGATATGAAAGTACACAGAGAGAAAGGACCCCACATTTCTGTGTCTGATTTGTTTTTCCTGCTAATGGAATCAGGAAACTACACACACTTCTGATAAGGCCAAAGTTGGCCACTGAAATAAGGCACATTTCCCTAAAGACTAACTAACAAATCTAAAAACTAACAGGAAAGGTGTTTGAAAAAGTGGTATGGAAACCTACTATTTTATAAACACACACACACACACACACACACACACACACACACACACAAACACACACACGGTTTTGTTTTGTTGTTGATGCTGTTGTTGTTTGAGACACGGGCTCCCTGTTGCCCCAGATGGTTGACTGGGAACTCACTACGAAGATCAGGCTGGCTTTGATCTCAGATCTGCCTGCTTCTGTCTCTAATTCTGGGATCAAAGGTGTGAGCCACCATGCACAGCTGTGTATGTTTAAATGGAATTACCCTACATGGGCATATGTTCCTCCTAGAAGCCACCATTTGCCAACTAAGAAGCCCAGTGCCTGCTGGATACCTCTCCTCGAGTTGGACAGCAGGTCTCAGAGACCCCAACACAGAGCAGGCTTCTGCCATTGTTTTTTGTGCTCATCAGTCAAAATTTTTCTTCAATATAAACTGTGGTGGTTACTTCAATATATAAACTGTGGTGGTTACTTTTAACTAAGTTTTTAGCACTTTCTTTTCACTTTTTTTTTGAGACAGGGTCTCACATTGCATCCCTGGCCAGCCTAAAACTCACTATGTAGACTAGCCTGGGCTTGAACTCAGATATCTATCTTCCTCTGGCTCCCAAGTTCTGAGATTAAATTTATTTATTTATTTATTTAGTTAGTTAGTTAGTTAGTCTTTTTTTTCTTTTTTTTTTCCTCACATAAATTTATTTTTATTTTTTTAACAAATCTAGACCCATGTTCCCGCCCATTCCCCCACCCCGCCAGAGCTCATGCATTCTGCCAAACATGCTTTTCATCTCTTTCTCAGTCTTTCTCAATATTCTCCATGAGGAAGTTGACTGTTTTGAGCAGAAGTTCACTGTTTCAGTCAGTGGTTAGTTAGTCTTTATGAGACAGGGTCTCCTTGTAGCCCCAGCTGGCCTGGAACTCCCCATGTAGACCAGGCTGGCCTGCCTCTGCCTCCTAAGTGCTGGGATCAAAGGCATGCGCCACCATGCTGGGCACTGTTTTGGTTTTCTTAGGAAATGGGGAATCACTTGTTTCCAGGTGGCCTCAACCTTGAGATCTTCCTGCCTTGGCCTCCTGAGTGCTGGGATTTCTGTTCTACCAGCACACCTGGTGGAATATCTACATTTAGTTCACTTTCTGTGTGACCTCAGAAGAGTCACTTAGTCTCTCCAAGTCTCATGCTACCTGTGTGAAGAGTGAGAACATTATGAGTTCACCACACAAGATGAAGTGTTAACATATGTCAAATGTTAAGAACAGTGACTGAACTTTACCAGGTGCTGCAATTGTGTTTGTAGCAGCATTTTATCTCAGTGTTCTGTGAGTAAGACAGTTGTTCATTAAATGAGTAAGAATATTTTTGTTGATAGCCAGGCATGGTGGTGCATGCCTGTAGTCCCAGCACTTGGGAGGCAGAGGCAGTCAGATCTCTGTGAGTTCAATGCCAACCTGGTCTACATGGTGAGTTCCAGGACAGCTTTGGCTACAGGGGAACCCTGTCTCAAAAGAGTTTTTTTTATTTCTTTTATGAGTATGAATGTACTGTCTGCATGCAGGTCTGTGCACCCATGTGGTGCAATGCCGAGGAGGTCAGAAGAGGGCATCGGATTCCCCTGGAACTGGAGTCAAAGACAGTTCTCAGTCACCATGTGGGTGCTGGGAATCGAACCTGGGTCCTCTGGAAGAGCAGTTGGCGCTCTTAACTGCTGGGCCATCTCTCCAGCCCTCAAAGGAGATTTTTTTTTAAAGAATATTTTTGTTATTTCTGAGAGCTGTTCTCTGCCAAACTATCTGGCAGCAAGCACTGCCCCAGGATGGCATAAGGTATATCCCTTACCTAGTATTTTCAAGGAGTCAGAAATTGTGAACAAATACATGTTTATCACATACAGAATAAGCATGCAAGACAGTCAGTGGGTAAAGAATGTAGCCAGGAAAGGCAACTTTTTGTGACTCTATTCCTGTGGAGATGCAAACACAAGTCCACTCACCCTAGATACAGAAACAATGACAGGCCAAAGTCAGGATTCCACCTAAGTCCTTGGTGAACAATGAGCTTCCTGGGGTTACTTCAAGGAGTTTAGGTGAGGGGTCACTTACAGGCTCAGAAATGACTCAAGACATCTGCATCACCAAAAGCCCACCCAAACACAGGTGACAGCTCACCAAACCAGGAAGCAGGAAGCACACTGTACAGCTTGCAGGGTTTCAATAGCCTGGAGAGTGTCCTTTGCAGGTAGATCAGGTCTCCTGAGCCTCTTCCATGCATCCCAGCTGCTCCTTGTTTCTTCCAGTCTGTTTGGCTGGTCTGAGCCTGTTCTGGGAAGCTCAGCTCATTCCAGATGGCTTCACTGGTCTGGTGTCTCTCAGCAGTCCTTAGGGCTTAGATCCTCTTGGGAAGGGAGTTACCTAGTGAGTCTAATCAGTTTTAGGGACTTCCTGAATCTATTGAGTTGTTTACATCCTGGGCTTAAAGATCCTTCCTGCAGTATGGAATGTTTTATCTGCCTTAAAACATCCTTTTGCTTAATCTCTTTATCTACATCCTGCTGTTTACCTTTCTTTCAATCCTACTGTAGTTCACAGAGCTTTTCCCTTGGAGGAAATTGCCACACATCAGCATCATGAAGGAGTTGATACCTGGGATATCTATCTATCTATCTATCTATCTATCTATCTATCTATCTATCTATCATCTATCATCTCTATTATCTACCTATCATCAATCTATCATCTAATATCTATCATCTCTATTATCTACCTATCCTCCATCTATAATCTAATATCTATCATCAACCTATTATTTATCTACTTACCAAAGGTCACATCTATCTATCTATCATCTATGATCTATCTATCACCTATGATCTATCTATCTGTCTATCTATCTATCTGAAACAAGTTTTTTTTCTGTAGCCCAGAATGGTCTGAACATCACTGTAGTCCTCCTGCCTGAATCTCTGAAGATTGGATATATCAGATAAATGCCACTAAGCCTGATTTCCAGAAGGGTTTGAAGAATGAATAGAAGTGCCCCTAGCTAGCAACAGCAGCTTGGGCCTTTAGCCTGTATGAAGGCTTGGGCATGAGCAGGAACATGGCAATTTTAAAGAATGAAGTTTGAAAGAACCAGTGTTTAGGGAGCTCGGTCTTGAGGTCTGTGCATTTCTTCCTCTGGACACTGATATCTCACAGAATAGAGAAATCTTGGAGATTAGAGGGTGGATATTCCTGGAAGTCTGGCAGGAAGGACAGAAGAGTTAACAGGCAGGCTCCTGAGGAGTCCCCTGTTCAGATGTTGAGGAGACAGAAAAAGAGAGGCCATGTTTGATCATGACTTCTGCTTCTGCAATGGTCCTCTTCTGACAAGCAGGTTAGTGCTATCATCTTCCAGATGGGGAAGCCAAATGACTAGTCAAATTTCCTCTGAGTCCAGAGTACAACCCTGAGCCAAATTTGCCTCTCAGTGGAGACAAAGAGCAGTGGACACAGGATGGGGAAGGGGGTACTCTCCAGGGAGAGAGGCATCCAAACATCTGTGCTCTTTGATCTCCCTGTAGACATCTGCAGTCTGCCTGAAGAAAATGGGCCCTGCTTGGCTTTAATTCCCCGCCGGCGGTATGACAAAGAAAAGAAGTCCTGCTCCGAATTCTACTATGGTGGCTGTGATGGGAACAATAACAACTTCCAATCTGAAGCTGTCTGCCTAGCCATCTGCAAAAAGTAAAGTAAGTGATGAAGGCCTCCAGACATCATGTCCACCAGCTCCAAGCACAGATGGAAGTATCGTCTACTCCAAGACCTGGGCAGTCTTGAGCTGACAGAGCCAGATCTGGTTAGAAGACAAGGATGCACCTTGTGGTGCTGTAAACAGAAGGATATTTGGCAAAGAGAGGATAGGAAGGGAGTTGGGCGGCCAAGGGAAAGGGGCTGTTTGAGGTGAGCTGTGAGTGCAGAAGGGAAGCACAAGTGGTGCCAGCCCAGACCAAGACAGACAGGAGCAGGAGGAGGCTGTCAGGAACTCTCACACTGGGACAACAGATAGAACCCGGGCCCATCAGGACACATGGTCACTCTGTGAGCCCCAAGCTATGTCACATCTGCTTTCACCTCTGAGCAGATGTAAAAACCATCCCCTCTCCTTTTCCATTAGCTGAAAAGTCTGGTTTCTAAGGTGACTGGAATCCAAGCATCTGAGTCTTCACCTGTTGTTGCAGACTTGTCTTCCTGGATCTGAGGAGAAGGAAGAGCCTCCAGGATGCAGCTCTACTGGAAGGCGTCTCCACCTGTGCCCCACCGAAGCCCCGGATTGGATTGCCAGTCAACAGCTGAACCCTGGCCACTCAGACCTTTGCTCTTCCCGAACCAAATCCCAGAATTTGAATACTCCCTTCCTCAGCTGCTCTTCCAACATAATGCCCTCAGCCTTGACCCTTCCTCCCTGTCAGACCCTAGCTCACCCATTTCCATGATTCTCATTGTTAGATCTGGCTCTCTCAGGATTCCAAGGGACACACAGATGTCCACTTCCTCCAGAAGCTGTCAGTCAGTGACCTCTTCCCCTTTACCTGAGGCCCCGCCCAATGGGTTTAAAGGGCTTGCCTTGGCAGCCATCTCCTACTGATAACTGCCATGTGCCAGCAGGCAGGTCAGTCCTGATGATTCTGAAGTAAATATATTCCCGGAGTAACCTTAAGCCTGGTGTGTCTGTCTTTTATCTGGGGTTCTCACCTGCATAGATCCAATATATATGTGCCATTTTTTCTTCTTCTGTCATAAGGTGCCATGCTTGGTCAGCTACATAGTTCACTGCATTTCTTCTTTCTGCAACCCCACTTTGGAATCGTCAGTATTTCTCTGGAGGACCATCTCCTGCCAACACTCTCCATTTCACAGTGAGGTAGTCCCCCCTCCCTCTCCCTCCCTCTCCCTCCCTCTCCCTCCTCTCTTCTCCCTCCCCCTCCCCCTCTCCCTCCCTTTCCTACTCCCCTTCCTTCTCCTTCTCCCTCTCCCTCTCCCTCTTCTGCCTTCAGAGCTCTATTCCTCCCCTTTATGCCTTTTTCCTCTCAGCCTTCCATCTGCCATTTTGAACCCAGAAGAACTGCAGACTGCTTGGTTTGGGTTCCTGAGTATGCCATGCTGTCCAGACCCTCCCTGCATCTTGGGATGCTGGGACTGCAGGCCTCTGGGGGCCATTCTGAAACTGATCCACCCTGCCCTGCACTCTCAGGATGCTGGGTTTGCAGGCTTGTGGGTGCTGTTTCATATTCCTGAGTTTGAGAGAGGACACTCCCTTAATTTTCAGAAGTGCTTCTAAGGCTGAGCTTTCTCCTGTCCTCCCTATTCTGGGAGAAGCTGTTCTGAAACTGTTCTTACTCCACCTGCTTCACTGCTTCCCTCCTCCAGTCTTAGACCCACTCTGATATCTCTCTCCCTCTCCCCCTCTCCCTCCCCATTCCCCTCCCTCTCCTCCTCCCCATCCCCTTTCCCCCTCTCCCTAAGCCTTAAAGGAGTGCAACAATGTAAATCCAGGCGCTTTTTTTTTTTTCCTTTTTTTCATCCTGCTTTCCTTAGCTACTATAAAACAGCCCTTATCTTTTGGGCTGTCCTAGCACTTCAACTTCAATGAAAGGGGGTGTGTGTGGAAGGAGGGGTGTGGAGCAAGGCTGAGCTGTTCAAAACCCCTCCCCCCTTTCCATGGCAGCTGTGCTAGACCACACATCCCAGTCCCCATCTTAGTAACCATAGATATATTTACTGGGACTAGTAAATTTGAATTGGATCCTACTAGCCTGTAACAACTAATGGCATGTTCTAATCCTTTTACAATTTATTTTGTTTTGGTTTCTCATCTTGAATTATTATAAGAAGCAATTGAGTCTGGCAGGGTGCCTGCTGCCTTTTAACAAATTATATGCAATTTTATGTCAGATTAAAAGTAATCCTGAGTCTCCACTATTGGAGTCTTACAATTTTATCTGTTTTGATATGATTCTAAATGAAATTATTTTCCATTTTAACTTTCGTATGGATATAGTTACGGTGTTTTAAAGATGACTATTTAGAATTTTTACATTGTTTCATATATCTACTGGCTTTTTAAATTTTTTATATTTTATTTATTTATTTATGTAGGTTTGTATGCATGTAGGTTTGTGCACCCGTGTCGTGCGATGCCGTGGATGTCCGAAGAGGGTGTCGGATTCCCCTGGAACTGGAGTTCTCCTGGAATTGGAGTTACAGATGGTTCTCAGCTGCCATGTGGGTGCTGGGGATCGAACCTGGGTCCTCTGCAAGAGTGGTCGGTGCTCTTAACCGCTAGGCCATCTCTCCAGCCCCTTATATCTACTGGCTTTTAAAGAGAACTATTTTGGGTTTTCTCCTAGCTGGCTTCCAGAAACTGATCTCAGGCAGCAAAATTTTACCCAGCTGCTTCCTTTTAAGGAAAGGACTTTGATTTTCCCAGTAACAATAAATTTATTTTCCAATAGCAATAAATGAGCAGGTAAACCCAGCACCCATTAGAGACAGAGGCGAACCCATGCTGTGTGCACCCAATTGGCGATCCTGCACACCTGCCCCCCCCCAGCCCCTGCTACTGGATGGGCACAGAGGCTGTTCCCACCCAAGTTGCACCCACAGGCTCCCTTGTCCATGCCCAGCAAGTGACCCAAAGGGAGTCTGGGTGATTAGACAAGTTAAAACATTCTTGGTTAAACTGAACACTACTTGGGCTCTTCACTCTGCAGATTTATTTCCAGGCTTTTTCTTTCCTCCTAAGGAGCCCTAATTCTCCATGCTCCATATTCTAGCCAGCACTCTTGTAGTTTAAACTGGGCCTACATATAAAAGATCATTATAATAAAATTTTATTGATTCATATAATTATTTAACCCAAAATTTAACTGATTAGTATTTCCTTTGAAGTTTGAGACATTATGCTTCCAAACTTTAGACTTCTGTCATATGAGATATTGTTTATGGCACCTGCAATCTATTGTTGTTCAGCGATGTTGAATAATGGAATTTCCCTTTTCTGTCTAGAAGCTACTTAAGCTGAAAGTATCAAAATGGTCTTCTCAGCATGGAAGAAGCCAGAGCTGTCACATCAAGTTATTCTGAGTAACAACACTTATCTATGAGATTTTTAGAAAAAAGAATCTCCCATTGTCCAGATTTAAAGGATGCAACTAAGTCAGGTGTCTGTCATGTGTCCAAGCTGTGTGTTAACTGTTCTCTCATGTGTCTGAGATTCATGTAATGATCTGTCACGTGTCCATGTTCTCTTTTGTGTTGGTTTATGTCAAAAAAGTGGCCACTTCCAGGTTCTTCTATTCTGCATGCTTCTTAAACTTTTCAAAGGCCTGAATGGACCCAGGTTCCTACAAAACAAAATCTAAGCCAGTCATCTGAAGATTCTGTTTGTAATCTGTTAGACTGAATTAGATCTCCAAATTAACTGTTTTAAGGTATTTTTATTTTATTTTTCATTCAGGTTATTTTTATTGATTTCAGATCTCTGAAGACCTGATTTTAACCCTTCCTATTAAAGGTTTACTAACAGGTGTAAATGACATTTCTGAAGATGCTTTCTCCAAATGAAAACTTTTCTTTTTCAAATGAAAGCTTTTAAGTTTGATAGTAAGGTATGTGACTCTGTTCAGTAGAAACACTAGGATAAAAAATCTCATGTGTGAATACATGGATACAGATGTGTATGTATGTATATGATACAGTTAAGAATTCTGTAATGCAGCACTCGGGAGGCAGAGGCAGGTGGATCTCTGTGAGTTCAAGGTCAGCCTGGTCTACATAGCAAGCTCCAGGCCAGCTGGGACTAAAGGGAGACCCTGTCTCAAAAAGACCAAAAAAAAAAATAATTCTTTAATGTAGTTATAACATATTAAAAACCTATCAGACCAGGGCTAGAAAGATGGCCTAGTGGTTAAGAACGCTGACTGCTCTTGCAGAGGACCCGGGTTTGATCCCCAACACCCACATGATGGCTGAGAACCATCTTTAACTCCAGTTCCAGGGAAATCCGACGCCCTCTTCTGACCTCCATGGCATTGCATGACACAGGTGCACAGACCTACATGCAGACAGTATTGTCATACACATAAAAAAGAAATAAAATTTAAAAAAAACCTATCAGACCATCGGTAGACAATGTAAAGTGTTTTTCTTTTTTTCTCCAGATGAAAGCATTTATGTTTGATAGCAATGTATGTGCCTTTGGTCAGTATAAACTTTATAAACTGCCATCACCAAAATTAATTATTAGACCCTATGCATGAGTGTATGTATGACATACTGTTTACTTTTAAGAATTCTATGCTGGGGTGGTGGTGGATGCCTTTAATTCCAGCACTTGGGAGGCAGAGGCAGGCAGATCTCTATGAGTTCAAGGCCAGCCAGGTCTATTTAGTGAGCTCCAGGACAGCTGGAACTAAGGGAGACCCTGCCTCAAAAAGGCCAAAAAAAAAATTCTATAATGTAGTTATAGCATACCAAGAGTCTATCAGATCATTGATGGACAGTACAACTTTTTTTTTGTATGTTTGAATGTACTATCTGCATGTAGGTTTGTGCAGCCCTGTCATGCAATGCTGCAGAGGTCAGAAGAGGGTGTCGGATTCCCCTGAAACTGGAGTTAAAAACGATTCTCAGCCACCACGTGGGTGCTGGGGATCGAACCCAGGTCCTCTGCAGAGTGGTCGGCACTCTTAACTGCTAGGCCATCTCTCCAACTCAAAACATTCTTATTTCTTTTTTGTTTACTTTTTTACTTTATTTTTTTAATGGTTTGATTGATTTTTTTAGGTTTTTTTTTCGGTTTTTCTTTTGGTCTTTTCGAGACAGGGTCTCCCTGTAGCCCCAGCTGTCCTGGAATTCACTCTGTATACCAGGCTGGTCTTGAACTCACAAAGATCCACCTGCCTCTGCCTTCCAAGTGCTAGGATTAAAGGTGTGTGCCACCACACCCGGCAGTTTTTATTTTTTATCTGTACGAGTGTACTGTCTGCATGTAGGTTGGTGCACCAGAGTTGTGCAATGCTGCGGAGGTCAGAAGAGGGTGTCGGATTCCCCTGGAACTGGAGTTAAAGATGGTTCTTAACTGCCATGTGGGTGCTGGGAATCGATCCCGGGTCCTCTGCAAGAGGAGTCGGTGCTCTTAACTGCTGAGCCATCTCTCCAGGCCCTGGACAGTACAACTTTTATAAAGTGTCATCACTAAAATTAATTATTTCAATATGTTCATACACTTACTACAGGGAAATTGTGTTCCATACCTGAAGATTCTCAGTACTGTGCAACCTGTGGACAATCTTAAATGTTATAATTTTGAATATTTTATCTGAGATAACTGTTGTAAATATAGTAAGAGATTCATTGCTATTATTATAAAAATTAGTATGGCAACCAAAATTTTAAGCTCATCCCTTGTACTGCACACCATTTTATAGTCTCAGGTGAAATGGACATATATAAGTACTGAGTTACCCACACATACTAAAAATGTTTTATAAATCTGTCATACTTTGCACATGCTACTTTTAATATTTTTAAGAAAAATTAAGTTTTATTTCCAGAGACCACACGGGAGGGTCCAAATGAAACCAATTTCAGTGAGCTTGATTTAAGTCCATTTCCTGTCTGCTGTAGGTATGAGAAAATGCCCCCCTCCTTTTTCTTCTCAAAATTTTAATTCAGAATCTGGGGACACAGGAAACAAACTGTATCTTTATTGTGACATGACCTTCATTCGAGGTAGTCCTAGAAGGTATTGTTTTTAACCTCTTTATTATTTTGGGTTTGTTTCCTGAGCCATGTTAAATTTTTCCCTTCATGGTTTAAATCCATCCTACTTAGAGTACCTAAATAGCCTTTATAGAGCTTAAAAAAAATTGTATGGCCTACTGAATAGCTTTAATATCTATTTGACACACCTGGGCTAAGAAACCTCAATAATTGAGTTCATTGGACTGACCTGTGGGCATATCTACAGGATAGCCTCTTAATTGTAAACCGATGTGGGAGAGTCTAGCCCACTGTGGGCAATGCCATCCTAGGCGGGTATTTCTATATTGTGTAATGCAGTAGGCTGAACACGGGCCAGCAGAACGAGCCAGTGAGCAGCGTTCCTTCCTAGGCTGTGCTGCAATAGGCTGAACACGGGCCAGCAGAACGAGCCAGTGAGCAGCGTTCCTTCCTAGGCTGTGCTGCAGTAGGCTGAACATTGGCCAGCAGAACAAGCCAGTGAGCAGCGTTCCTTCCTAGGCTGTGCTGCAGTAGGCTGAACATGGGCCAGCAGAAAGAGCCAGTGAGCAGCATTCCTTCCTAGGCTGTGCTGCAGTAGGCTGAACACGGGCCAGCAGAACGAGCCAGTGAGCAGCGTTCCTTCCTAGGCTGTGCTGCAGTAGGCTGAACATTGGCCAGCAGAACAAACCAGTGAGCAGCATTCCTTCCTAGGCTGTGCTGCAGTTCCTTTCTCCAGGCTCCTGCCATGGCCTCCCTAGGTAGTGAGCTGTGTCTTGGGAAATGGAAAGCAAATAAACCCTTTCCCCTCCAGGTTAGTATTAGTCACAGCAATTTAGAATTTATTAAGGATGCTTAAGTCAATGTTCGAGCTTTATTTACATATTATATAGTAATTAAAATACCAAATTCATACAACTGACACTCTTGGAGGTTTAACAACCATACTTAAAGCTCTAATCCGATTTGGCCAGAGGGACTGGAAGGGATGGTCTTTTGTCCCTTACCCTCTAAGGTCAATTTAAGTCCTAGGGGTCTGTCTGGGCACCTCTCTACATGTCCTATGGCTGTGAGTCACCAGTCCTCCTGAGCCATAGAGGTCTTGAAGATTTACCTAAGGGATTCCATCCAGCCAGTGTCCAGTCAAAGGAGGAAGATCAGTATCAAGGAGAAGCTCCTCATGATTCAAAGGGAAGCCCTGGTCAAACAAAGCCTGACTGTCCTCATATAGATGGAACTCATAAAAGGAGCCAGGTGCAAGGCCCAAGTGACCCCTGAGGACCAGAACCTCAACTGATCTTAACACCAAAACTAAATTAATTTATCTGAGCTAATTGTGTGGTTTTAAACACCCTAATAGGAAACTATAATCAAAAGAAAACATAAAATAACTTATACCTTATTACCAGAGAGATAGGTGAGAGACCTGTGCCATGCTAGGAAATACCTCAGAGATAGGAGAGACCTGTGCCATGCTAGAAAATACCTCAGAGATAGGAGAGACCTGTGCCATGCTAGAAAATACCTCAGAGATAGGAGAGACCTGTGCCATGCTAGAAAATACCTCAGAGATAGGAGAGATCTGCTGTGCTATGCTAGAAAATACCACTTTTTATATTGTCATGGTTATGGCTCTCATTCTGGAGCCCTGTGTACTAAAGCTTTTTTTTTCAATTCCCCAGAATAAAGTACAGGTCCTCTCTTCCTCTGAAGACTCTAGACAGGGACCCTACAATGACTAATGCACTCATTAGGCCCCCTGTTGGTACTGGGAAGTCCATGCACTGGCACATTCATATAAGACTTAACCAGCTTGTCTTTTCAGTCAGGGAGAAACTGTACAGTAACTACTGGCCACTATCAATCTGAACCAAAGACACCAGGCACCCAGAGCAGCTAGATGGAGACCAGGCTCTAACCCTTCAGCCTGACACCCCTTCCCCCAAGACTTCATCCCCCCTCGGCTATGAAGCAGATACAGAAGAGAGAACAACACCCCTTCGCTTATCATAATCAAAAGACTAGACCGTTAGGTCTGGCTCTCCCAGGATTCCAAGGGACACACAGATTTCCACTTCCTCCAGAAGCTGTCAGTCAGTGACCTCTTCCCCTTTACCTGAGGCCCCGCTCAATGGTTTAAAGGGCTTGCCTCAGCAGCCATCTCCTACTGATAACTGCCATGTGCCAGCAGGCGGGTCAGTCCTGTTGATTCTGAAGTAAATATATTCCCGGAGTAACATTAAGTGCCTGTCTTTTTTGGGGGGTTCTCGCCTGAATAGATCCAACATATATGTGCAGTTTTTTTTTTCTTTTTCTAACACTCATTTTCCCAGGAATTTCTGGCTCCTCCTAATAAAGGACCCTGTAAGAGCTGATGTCTCGGAGGCTGAATAATTCACATCTGCAACCTGCCAATATCTGCATCTATTCTCAGCCCTCTGTGTGCAGTTTTCAGAGAATAGGAGACTGTGTGTCCTCTACTAACCATGAAATGAGAATGTGAACTTCTCAAAAACTGAGAATCAAGGTAAAATAATCATAAGATGCTGAAGAACGTAACAGAAGAGCCAGAAACATTTAAAATTATACACTCAGTTAAAAATTTTAAAACATGGTATGGAATATTTCAAATGAGAAAAAATTCACAATCTTACTGAAAACTCTCTAAGGATTTATTTTATTTATGTGTATGTGTGTGTCTGTGTGTATGTGTGCACATGCAGGCACTCACTATGTGGGTACAGCTATTGGCAGAAGTCAGAAGAGGCCACTTGATCCTCTAAGCTAGAGTTATATGGAGTTTATGCACTAAAAACATAAGACTCTTCATACATTCTCTTTGATTCATAAAAGGAGAAAATATTCATGGTACATTTAAATTGCAAATACTAAATTATTAATGATAAAGCTTCCATAAGAATTGATTAGAAGTTCGTAAAGAACTTCTAATAAAGCTTCCATAAGAATTGATTTTTGCCTCGGGAGGCAGAGGAAGATGGATCTCTGTGAGACTGAGGCCAGCCTGGTCTTTATAATGATTTCCGGTTAGCAGAGACTAGGAAAATCCTTTCAAACAAACTAAAATCATAAAAAAAATTGACTTTGGGAGGCTGACTAGATTGCTCAGTGTTGAAGGTCCTTGCTGAGGGTTCAGCTGAGGGTTCAGTCATTCTCTGACCTCCATACACACACTTTGTCATGTGCACACTGCACAAGCACACACACACACACACAAATGGGGGTTATTTTCTTTACATTTTTAAATTTTTTATTTTTATTTATTTTTTTTAATTTTTTTTATTTATTTCTGTATGTGTATGAATGTACTGTCTGCATGCAAGTTTGTGCACCCATGTCGTGCAACGCCGCGGAGGTCAGAAGAGGGTCTCGGATTCCCCTGGAACTGGAGTTCTCCTGGAATTGGAGCTTCAGACGGTTCTCAGCCGCCATGTGGGTGCTGGGGATCGAACCNTCTCCCTCCTCTCCTCTCCCTCTTCTGCCTTCAGAGCTCTATTCCTCCCCTTTATGCCTTTTTCCTCTCAGCTTCCATCTGCATTTTGAACCCAGAAGAACTGCAGACTGCTTGGTTTGGGTTCCTGAGTATGCCATGCTGTCCAGACCCTCCCTGCATCTTGGGATGCTGGGACTGCAGGCCTCTGGGGGCCATTCTGAAACTGATCCACCCTGCCCTGCACTCTCAGGATGCTGGGTTTGCAGGCTTGTGGGTGCTGTTCATATTCCTGAGTTTGAAGAAGGAAACTCCCTTAATTTTAGAAGTGCTTCTAAGGCTGAGCTTTCTCCTGTCCTCCCTATTCTGGGAGAAGCTGTCTGAAACTGGTTTGACTTACACCTGCTCACTGCTTCCTCCTAGTCTTAGACCAATCTGTATCTCTACTCTCCATCTCCCCTCTCCTCCCCATTTCCCTCTCTTCCCCTCCCCATCCCCTTTCCCCCTCTCCCTACCTTAAAAGAGTGCAACAATGTAAATCCAGGCGCTTTTTTTTTTTTCTTTTTTTCATCCTGCTTTCCTTAGCTACTATAAAACAGCCCTTATCTTTTGGGCTGTCCTAGCACTTCAACTTCAATGAAAGGGGGTGGGTGTGTGGAAGGAGGGGTGTGGAGCAAGGCTGAGCTGTTCAAAACCCCTCCCCCTTTCCATGGCAGCTGTGCTAGACCACACATCCCAGTCCCCATCTTAGTAACCATAGATATATTTACTGGGACTAGTAAATTTGAATTGGATCCTACTAGCCTGTAACAATAATGCCTTGTTCTAATCCTTTTACAATTTATTTTTGTTTTGGTTTCTCATCTTGAATTATTATAAGAAGCAATTGAGTCTGGCAGGGTGCCTGCTGCCTTTTAACAAATTAATGCAATTTTTGTCAGATTAAAAGTAATCCTGAGTCTCCACTATTGGAGTCTTACAATTTTATCTGTTTTGATATGATTCTAAATGAAATTATTTCCATTTTAACTTTTGTATGGATTTGTTACGGTGTTTTAAAGATGACTATTTAGAATTTTTACATGTTTTCATATAGCTTTTTCAAATTTTTTATTATTTTATTTATTTATTTATGTAGGTTTGTATGCATGTAGGTTTGTGCACCCGTGTCTGCGATGCCGTGGATGTCCGAAGAGGGTGTCGGATTCCCTGGAAACTGGAGTTTCTCTGGAATTGGAGTTACAGGATGGTTCTCAGCTGCCATGGGTGCTGGGGATCGAACCTGGGTCCTCTGCAAGAATGTCGGTGCTCTTAACCGCTAGGCCCTCTCTCCAGCCCCTTTATATCTAATGGCTTTTAAAGAGAACTATTTTGGGTTTTCTCCTAGCTGGCTTCCAGAAACTGATCTCAGGCAGCAAAATTTTACCCAGCTGCTTCCTTTTAAGGAAAGGACTTTGTTTTCCAGTAACAATAATTTATTTTCCAATAGCAATAAATGAGCAGGTAAACCCAGCACCCATTAGAGACAGAGGCGAACCCATGCTGTGTGCACCCAATTGGCGATCCTGCACACCTGCCCCCCCCCCAGCCCCTGCTACTGGATGGGCACAGAGGCTGTTCCCACCCAAGTTGCACCCACAGGCTCCCTTGTCCATGCCCAGCAAGTGACCCAAAGGGAGTCTGGGTGATTAGACAGAAGTTAAAGATTCTTGGTTAAACTGAACACTACTTGGGCTCTTCACTCTGCAGATTTTTTCCAGGCTTTTTCTTTCCTCCTAGGAGCCCTATTCTCCATCTATATTCCAGCCAGCCCTCTTGTAGTTTAAACTGGGCCTACATATAAAAGATCATTTATAATAAAATTTTATTGATTCATATAATATTTAACCCAAATTTAACTGATTAGTATTTCCTTTGAAGTTTGAGACATTTGCTTTCAAACTTTAGACTTTGTCAATGAGAATTGTTATGGCACTGCAATCTATTGTTGTTCAGCGATGTTGAATAATGGAATTTCCCTTTTTCGTCTAGAAGCTCCTTAAGCTGAAAGTATCCAGATGGTCTCTTCTCAGCATTGGAAAGCCAGAGCTGCCTCACATCGTTATTCTGAGTAACAAACACTTATCTATGAGATTTTTAGAAAAAAGATCTCCCATTGTCCAGATTTAAAGGATGCAACTAAGTCAGGTGTCTGTCAGTGTCCAAGCTGCTGTGTGTTAACTGTTCTCTCATGTGTCTGAGATTCATGTAATGATCTGTCACGTGTCCATGTTCTCTTTTGTGTTGGTTTTGTCAAAAAAGTTGGCCACTTCCAGGTTCTTCTATTCTGCATGCTTCTTAAACTTTTCAAAGGCGACTTGGACCCAGGTTCCTACAAAACAAAATCTAAGCCAGTCATCTGAAGTTCTGTTTGTAATTGTTAGACTGAATTAGATCTCCAATTAACTGTTTTTAAGGTATTTTTATTTTTATTTTCATTCAGGTTATTTTTATTGATTTCAGATCTCTGAGACCTGTTTTACCCTTCCTTATAAAGGTTTACTAACAGTGTAAATGACATTTCTGAAGATGCTTTCTCCAATGAAAACTTTTCTTTTTCAAATGAAAGCTTTTAAGTTTGATAGTAAGGTATGTGACTCTGTTCAGTACAAACACTAAGATAAAAATCTCATGTGTGAATACATGGATACAGAGTGTATGTATGTATATGATACAGTTAAGAATTCTGTAATGCAGCACTCGGGGGGCAGAGGCAGGTGGATCTCTGTGAGTTCAAGGTCAGCCTGGTCTCCATAGCAAGCTCCAGGCCAGCTGGGACTAAAGGGAGACCCTGTCTCAAAAAGACCAAAAAAAAAATAATTCTTTATGTAGTTATAACATATTAAAAACCTATCAGACCAGGGTAGAAAGATGGCCTAGTGGTTAGAACGCTGACTGCTCTTGCAGAGACCCGGTTTGATCCCCAAACACCCACATGATGGCTGAGGAACCATCTTTAACTCCAGGTTCCAGGGCAAATCCGACGCCCTCTTCTGACCTCCGTGGCATTGCATGACACAGGTGCACAGACCTACATGCAGACAGTATTGTCATACACATTAAAAAGAAATAAAATTTTTTAAAAAAACCTATCAGACCATCGGTAGACAATGTAAAAGTGTTTTTCTTTTTTTTCTCCAGAGTGAAGGCATTTATGTTTGATGCAAGTTATGTGCCTTTGTCAGTATAAACTTTTAAACTGCCATACCAAAATTAATTATTAGACCCTATGCATGAGTGTATGTATGACATACTGTTTACTTTTAAGAATTCTCTGCTTGTGGTGGGTGGTGGATGCCTTAATTCCAGCACGTTGGGAGCAGAGGCAGGCAGATCTCTA
Source organism: Rhizomys pruinosus (assembly GCA_009823505.1). Taxonomy (NCBI): domain Eukaryota; kingdom Metazoa; phylum Chordata; class Mammalia; order Rodentia; family Spalacidae; genus Rhizomys; species Rhizomys pruinosus. Next base: position 80,500 of record VZQC01007396.1, on the reverse strand, counting down.
TGAGTTCAAGGCCAGCCAGGTACATAATGAAGCTCCAAAAAAAGGAAAAAAAAGACCCTGCCTCAAAAAGGCCAAAAAAAATTCTATAATGTAAGTTATAGCATACCAAGAGTCTATTCAGATCACTTGAAACTGGACAGTACAACTTTTTTTTTTTTTTTATGTTTTGAATTGTACTATCTGGATGTAGGTTTGTGCAGCCCGTTCATGCAATGCCGCAGAGGCAGAAAGGGGCGTGGATTCCCCTGAAACTGGGAGTTAAAAACGATTCTCAGCCACCACGTGGGTGCTGGGGATTGACCCCAGGATCTCTGCAGAGTGGTCGGCACTCTTAACTGCTAGGCCATCTCTCCAACTCAAAACATTCTTATTTCTTTTTGTTTACTTTTTTACTTTTTTTTTTAATGGTTTGATTGATTTTTTTTTTTTTTTTCGGTTTTTCTTTTGGTTTCTCTTTTCGAGACAGGGTCTCCCTGTAGCCCAGCTGTCCTGGAATTCACTCTGTTATACCAGGCTGGTCTTGAACTCACAAAGATCCCCTGCCTCTGCCTTCAAGTGCTAGGGATTAAAGGTGTGTGCCACCACACCCGGCAGGCATTTTTATTTTTTATTAACGTACGAGGTTACTGTCTGCATGTAGGTTGGTGTGCACCAGAGTGTTTGCATGCTGGGATGTCAGAAGGGGTGTCGGATTCCCCTGGAACTGGAGTTAAGATGTGTTCTTAACTTCCATGTGGGTGCTGGGAATCGATCCCGGGTCCTCTGCAAGAGGAGTGGTGCTCTTAACTGCTGAGCCATATCTCCAGGCCCAAAAAATAAAGAACCATAAAAAAAAAAATAATCTTTTCAATATGTTCATACACTTACTACAGGGAAATTGTGTTCCATACCTGAAGATTCTCAGTACTGTGCAACCTGTGGACAATCTTAAATGTTATAACTTTGAATATTTTATCTGAGATAACTGTTGTAAATATATAAGAGATTCATTGCTATTATTATAAAAATTAGTATGGCAACCAAAAATTTAAGCTCATCCCTTGTACTGCACACCCATATATTTATAGTCTCAAGTGAAAAGACATATTTAAGTATGAGTTATCCAACATACTAAAATGTTTTATAATATCTTTCATACTTTGCACATGCTACTTTTAATTTTTTTAAGAAAATTAAGTTTTATTTCCAGAGACCACACGGGAGGGTCCAATGAAACCAAATTTCAGTGAGCTTGGATTTAAGTCCATTCCTGTCTGCTGTAGGTATGGAAAATGCCTTCCTCTCCTGTCTTTCTTCTCCAAAAGATTTTAATTCCAGAATCTGGGGACACAGGAAAACAAACCTGTGAATCTTTAATCGTGATATGGCTTCATTGAGAGTAGTCCTTAGAAGGTATTGTTTTTAACTCTCTTTATTTTTGGGTTTGTTTTCTTCCTGAGCCATGTTAAAAATTATTTCCCTTGCAATGGTTAACACTCCGATCCTAACTTCGATCCCTAAAAGCCTTATAGGAGCTTAAAAACAATTGTATGGCCTACTGAATAGCTTTACATTCATTTGACAACACCTGGGAGAAGAAACCTCCAAATAAATGAGTTACATTGGAGCTGACCTGTGGGCATATCTACCAGGATAGCCTCTTAATTGTAAACCGATGTGGGAGAGCTAGCCCATGTGGCATGCCATCCTGGCGTATTTCTATATTGTGTAATGCTCAGTAGGCTGAAACACGGGCCAGCAGAAACGAGCCAGTGAGCAGCGTCCTTCCTGGCTGTGCTGCAATAGGCTGACACGGGCCAGCAGAACGAGCCAGTGAGCAGCGTTCCTTCCTAGGCTGTGCTGCAGTAGGCTGAACATGGGCAGCAGACAGAAAGAGCCAGTTGAGCAGCGAATTCCTTACTAGGCTGTGCGTGCAAGATGCTGAACACGCCGGCGCCCGCAGAACAGGAGCCAGTGAGCAGTGTTCCTTCCTAGGCTGTGCTGCAGTAGGCTAGGCTGAACCTTGGCGCCAGACGACAACGAACCAGTGAGCAGCTTCCTTCCTAGGGGCTGTGCTGCAGTTTCCTTTCTCCAGGCTCCTGCCATGGCCTCCTAGGTAGTGAGCTGTGTCTTGGGAAATGGAAAGCAAATAAACCCTTTCCCCTCCAGGTTAGTATTAGTCACAGCAATTTAGAATTTATTAAGGATGCTTAAGTCAATGTTCGAGCTTTATTTACATATTATATTATAGTAATTAAATACCAAATTCATACAACTGACACTCTTGGAGGTTTAACAACCATAATTAAAGCTCTAATCCGATTTGGCCAGAGGGACTGGAAGGGATGGTCTTTTGTCCCTTACCCTCTAAGGTCTTATAATCCTAGGGCCTGCATGGCACCTTCTCAAGTCCTAGGCAGTGAGTCCCATCTAGTCTGCCTGGGCCCTAGGTAGGTCTTGAAGATTTCCACTTAAGGGCTTCCATCAGCATGTCCAGTCGAAACGAGAGGAAGATCAGTATCAAGGAGAAGCTCCTCATGATTCAAAGGGAAGACCTGGTCAAACAAACCTGACTTGTCTCACTATAGATGGAACTGGCATAAAGGAGCCAGGTGCAAGGCCCAAGTGACCCCTGAGGACCAGAGACCTCAACTGATCTTAACACAAAACTAATTAATTTATCTGAGCTAATTGTGTGGTTTTAAACAACCCAACAGAGAAAACTATAGAAACAAAAAAAAAAAATAACTACTACCTTTATTACACGAGAGATAAGGTTAAGGAGAGACTGTGGCCATGCTGAGGAAAATACCTCAGAGATAGGAGAGAGCTGCTGTGCATGCTAGAAAATCTCGAGAGCATAGGAGAACCTGTGCCATGCTAGCAGATACCCTCAGAGATAGGAGAGACCTGTGCCCATGCTAGAAAATACCTTTCAGAGATGGGGGAGGGAGCAGACTTTGCCATGCTAGAAAATACCCTCAAAGATAGGAGAGATGACTGTGCTATGCTAGAAAATACCCTTTTATATTTCATGGTTATATGGCCTCATTCTGGAGGCCCTGTGTACTAACTAGCTTTTTTTTCTCAATTCCCCAAGCAATAAAAGTACAGGTTCCTGCTCTTCACTCTGAAGCTCTGGACCGGACAACCTACACTGGACTAATGCACTCACTATGCCCCCTTTTGTTACTGGGAAGTCCATGCACTGGCACATTCATATAAGACTTACCCAGCTTGTCTTTTCAGTAGCAGAGAAAACGTCCACTAAAACGTCCAATAAAAGTACTGGCCACTATCAATCTGAACCAAAGACACCAGGCACCCAGAGCAGCTAAAATGGAGACCAGAGTCCAACCCTCCAGGCCTAGACAACCCCCTTTACCCCCAAGACTTCATCCCCCTTCAGCTCTGAAGCAGAAGATTACGACGAGAGAAACCAACACCCCTTCCGCGTCTCATAATCAAAAGGACTTAGACCGTTTAGGTCTGGCTCTCCAGGATTCCACGGGACACACAGATTTCCACTTCCTCCAGAAGCGGTCAGTCAGTGACCACTTCCCCTTTAACATGCAGGGCCCCGCTCAATGGTTTAACGGGCTGCCTCAGCCGGCCATCTCCTACTGATAAACTGCCGTGTGCCAGCAGAGGCGGTTCAGTCCCTGTGATTCTGACGTAAATATTATTCCCGGAGAGTAACAATTAAGTGCCTGTTCTTTTTTGGGGGGTTCTCGCCTGAATAGATCCAACATCTATGGCAGTTTTTTTTTTCTTTTTCTAACACTCATTTTCCCAGGAATTTCTGGCTCCTCCTAATAAAGGACCCTGTAAGAGCTGCTGTCTCGGAGGGCACTGAATCCCTTCCCCCTCTGCCAACCTGCCAGTATCTGCCTATTCATCGCCCTCTGTGTGCAGTTCGTTTTCCGCGCCTCGGCGACTGTGTGTCCTATCTACACTAAACCCCATGAAAATGCGCCTGTGCCCCTTCTCCCAACCCCCTGCGCCTCCAGGTACATACTCCTACAGCTGCGACGCCCGTCCCCGCCCGGCCAGCCCGCACCCCCATATACAACATTATACCCTCCGTTCCCCTTTTCAATGGATCTTGGGCATATTTCACCATGAGAAAACACTTTCCACCCTCTTCCTGCCACTCTCTACCGGCTATCTCTTTCTTATGTGTCTGTGTGTCTAGGATCCTGTTCTGGTGTATGTGTGCACCCTGCCGCACTCCCTCTGTGGGGGTCAGTCTGGCAAGGAAGTCCGAAGAGGCACTTGATCCCTACGCTAGGTTTCGGAGTTTATGCCCTCCCCACATAACGACTCCTTCCTACATTCTTCTTTGATTCTACTATCGGAGAAAACTATTCCTGTGTGCTTTAACATATGCCACTTCCTAACTTCCTTCCGATATTAACGCTTCCATAAGAACTGATTAGACAGTCGTACAGAACTTCTAATACAGCTTCCCATACGCCTTGACTTTTTTGCCTCGGGAGGCCGGGAAGATGGGATCTCTGTGCGGCCTGCGGCCAGTCCTGGTCTTTCACACTAATATCCGGGTAGCCAGACTAGGAAAAATCTATGTCAAACAAACTTATAAAATTCATAAAAAAAATTGACTTTGGGAGGCTGACTAGATTGCTCAGTGTTGAAGGTCCTTGCTGAGGGTTCAGCTGAGGGTTCAGTCATTCTCTGACCTCCATACATACACTTTGTCATGTGCACACTGCACAAGCACACACACACACACACACACAATGGGGGTTTTTCTTTACACATTTTTATAAAAGTTTTTATTTTTTAATTTATTTTTTTTTAATTTTTTTTATTTATTCTTGTATTGTGTATGAATTTACCGTCTGAATGCAATTTGTGCATCCGTGTCGTGCCAACGCCGCGGAGGTCAGAAGAGGGTCCTCTGATTTCCTGGAACTGGAGTTCTCCTGGAATTGGAGTTAAAGACGGTTTCTCGCGCCATGTGTGTGATGGGGAGGATCGAAACCCGGGTCCTCTGTATACTAAGAGTGGTCGGCTCTTAACCACTAGGGCCATCTCTCAAGCCCTAGTAGATTTTTTTTTGTATGTGTATGAATGGACTGTATGCATGCAAGTTTGAGCACCCATATCGTGCAATGCAATGCGGCGGAGGTCAAGAAGAGGGTGTCGAATTCCCCTGGAATTGGTAGAGGAGAGTTCTCCTGGAATGGTGTTAACAGACGGTTCTCAGCCACCCTGTGGGTTCTAGGGGATCCAACCGGGTCCTCTGCAAAGCCAAAGTCAGTGCTGCTTAACTGTCTAGGGGCTTCATCTCTCCAGCCCTAACTACATTTGATAGGACCTGGCACGAGGTTTCCCGCTTATTTAGCCTAACTTCACTTTACATTTTTTCATAACACAGGGGGCTAGGAGAGCGGAGATGGCTCAGTCTTAAGAGAACAAGGTCCCGAATTTTACATTGCAAACTAATTTACCATCCTGTAACTCCAGAGTAAGAGTTCAGGGAATCTGACACAACCTCTTCTGATGACTCCATGGGTTTGCTGTAGTCCAGGGACAGCGAGGGGATATGCCGGCTTACAGCCCTGCACTCAAACAGGGATGATGAGCACCCCCTTCTTCGTGAAAAAACGCGTCATCCAGAACCCTTGTTCTCATGGGGAGGGGAAAAGCCCCCCCTGGATATGCACCATGCTGGCCCTAGTAATTCCTTTGATTGTGGAATTAAGACATCTGGGAAAAGCCTCCCACGTCACATTGGTATAGTGCTAGATTGTTCTATTTCCTTTTAATCTTTTCACGTTATTGTTAAAGTGATTTCGACCCTCTCTGTGAAGTTGTCCAAACTTATTTTTCTTCTAAAAGCCTTATTCTCTCTCACTTCTTTGATCCCTCACCATATGACTTTATTTCATATATATATATATATATATATATATATATATATATATGAGCCTGTACAAAGATTTCCATCTCTCATCTATCTGTCTGTCTGTCTGTCTTTCTATCTCAAGCCCTTGCCCTTTAATAAAGAAGACTTTACTAAGAGAATTTGCAAGCTGCGTACCTGAAGAAATCCTTTATGGTAAACAGAGGCTCATTGGCTTGAGCCTTTTCCAGGGAACTCTGCCTGTGCCCAACATTCTGTCTCTGCAATGGCTCCCGGGGGTCAGGAGTGGGATATCACAGGCATTGGATGACACAGGTGCACTTAAATGCATGCAGGCAGTACACTCAGACACAAATAGCAAAAATAATAAATGAGATACTTAACAATGTACTACACTGTTTCCCTTATTGGGGCATGCCATGGTAGGAGTGTGGAGGTCAGAGGACAACTTGTAAGGGTCAGTTTTCTCCTTTCTCCATGAGGGTCCCGGGGTTCAACATCAGGTTTCAGGCTTGGTGCCAAAGTGTCTTTACCTACTGAGCCATCTCACTAGCCCTGAGAGAGTGGTTTTCCATTTAGAATTGTTTAAATGTTTACATTTTTATTTACTGTACTGTGTGTGCATGCACGCATGCGCTGGCTCCCACGTGGAGGTCAGAGGACGAGTCACAGGAGGAGCTTGTTCTTCTCCTATCAGAAGTTGGTTCTCTCCTTCCACTGTCTGGGTCCCCAGGATTGAACTCAGGTCGTCAGGCTAGGCCAAAGCTGCCTTTGCTTCCTAAGGCATCCAACTGGCCTCATTTAGTATTTTATGTATCTGATATTTGGAAGAATTTTCCAGAAACGTGCTTGTATGGTTTGAAACATTTAAAAAGTTGCTTCTTCTCCACAACTCACATGCTTCTATGGCTAGGCTCATGTATTGTAGAATGTGACCACTAACCTGGTGCCTTAGCATCAAGGAATCTGACACAGCAGACAAGAACACTGCTTGTAGCCATTGCTGTACTGTGACAGCCAGCAATCTCTAGGCATAGGCATCACAGTGGGCAGACTGAGCATATCCCACTAACCCCACACCAAATATGCCCCTAGTCTAACTTTCCTTTGTGTGGATGTCCAAATGCTGGCCTCCAGTCCAATACCACCTGACCCAGGAGAGGAGGGACAGTCGGGTGGGGAAGGAAGGCAGCCTGGCTGGTTATGGTTAGAACGTCTCACTTTTTTAGATATTACCTGCCATTTAACCATGGAAACACATGGCTAGGGTTTTCCCAGAATCATAAAAGGATCTGTTTAAGGAAGGGGCCCAGAGGCTGCGACTCCAGCTTCTCTGTTATAAATCTGTCAGGATTTACAGAACCTGACTCCCACTCCAGACCCTAGGGAGAGATATCTTCTGCATCAAACCCAATCAGAAACTTCCTTATTTTAGCCAGGAGCTAAAAGGAATTTTCTGCATCAGAAACCAGACAGGGAGAAAAACACTTGCTCAATGGAGACTTCTTAATCAGAACCAGTCAGAAAAGAAAAATAATAATTTTCCCTGACTCAAGAAGTTTCAGCAGATAATCTTGCAGTTGTGTGGTGGGCAAACCCCCACTCCCCTCCCCTTTTCTGCATTGTGAGCCCCCAATTAACTTCCGCCATAGCCCACTTAGAAACCTTGACTGCCAGACACTTCATTGCCAACTTACTCATTCCCAAAGAGCCAGCCTCCCTACATTGCCCGTAAAGCTTGTTCCACCGTTTAGGGCCGCTTGCTTCCTTTCTCAGGGCAACTCCAGTCACACACACTAACGAAATTCACCAACTCACCTCTGAAAAGGTTGGTGGTCTTGTTTTCTGGAGCTACAGGAAAGATACAGCTGTATAGAGAGGTGCCAGAACTCCAAAATAAAAAATAATGGGAGGAGAAAGAGAGAGAGAGAGAGAGAGAGAGAGAGAGAGAGAGAGAGAGACTGAAAGGCAAGGGAAAAGAAAGCAGGGGAGGAGGGAAACATTGAGACAATGTTCAGTTGTAAAGCAGGGTCTCAAAATTCTTTCGCTTGCCTGCCACCCACAGCAGGGTGTCCTTTCCCTTTGACCTATACAAGAAAGCAAAATAAGCCGGGTGTGATGGCGCATTCCTTTAATCCTAGCACTTGGGAGGCAGAGGCAGGCAGATCTTTGTGAGTTCAAGGCCAGCCTGGTCTACGTAGCAAGTT
>VZQC01007396.1:23031-60482 GCA_009823505.1 Rhizomys pruinosus | reverse complement strand
TAAGGTTAATTTTGTATCCTGCCACTTTGCTGAAGCTGTTAATCGTTTCTAGGAGTTTTCTGGTGGAGTTTTTTGCATCCCTTAAGTAAACAATCATATCATCAGCAAATAGGGATAGTTTGACTTCCTCTTTTCCAATTAGTACTCCTTTAATTTCCTTTTCTTGCCTTATTGCTCTAGCAAGTGTTTCAAGCACTATATTGAAGAGGAGTGGTGATAGGGGGCAGCCTTGCCGAGTTCCTACCTTTAAAGGGAATGTTTCTGTTATTTCTCCATTTAGGATGATATTGGCTGTGGGTTTCCTGTATATGGCTTTGATTACATTGAGGAATGATCCCTCCAATCCAATTCCCTCTAGGACTTTAAGCATGAAGGGATGCTGGATTTTGTCAAAGGCTTTTTCTGCATCAATTGAGATGATCCTGTGGTTTTTGTCTTTCAGCCCATTTACATGTTCAATTATATTTATTGATTTTCATATGTTGAACCATCCCTGCATTTCTGGTATGAATCCAACTTGGTCATGATGGATGATCTTCTTGATTTGGGTCTGTATGCAATTTGCAAGCATTTTGTTGGTGAGAAGTATTCTATCATCAACACTTCCTGGCTTTGTTTGTTCTCACTCTGTAGTCCAATCTGACCTGGAACTTGTGGTAATTCTTCTGCCTCATGCATTCCAAATGCTGGATTATAGACATGGATCACCACATCCAGTTTTATCACCAACATTTTACAGATGAGGAAACAAAGAGGTAGACTTAGCTACCTAGGGATGGATGACTGGTCAAGGGTAGAGCTGAAATTTTAATTTCTCAGGCTTAATGTGTGAAAGGTCAAGGCAATCTTGTGGACTGACTTGACAAAACTATGACCCTATGCTTTCCTTTGTGGGAGGCTCTGGGGAGTTCTGGTTCTGTGCACATAATCTTCGTCCTTTTTCCAAATAACCAATGGGAACAAGAAGCCATAGAAATGGACTTGGGCTGCTTTGAAGGAAATTTAAGTTAGGACTCAGAAGTAACCAGAAAATACTTTTGAGAGTCAAGCACACTGAGCCAGGTGTGGTGGTTTATAATCCCAGCACTTGAGAGGTAGAGGCAAGAGGGTCAGGAGTGCAAGGCCAGTGAGTTCAGAATCAGCCTGGATTACAAGAAACCCTGTCAGGAAAGAAGGAAGGAAGGAAGGAAGGAAGGAAGGAAGGAAGGAAGGAGAAAGAAAGAGAGAGAGAAAGAGGAAAGAGAAAGAAACAAAGAAACAAAGACAAGAACAAAAATCAAACATTTTTTTCAGCCTGAGTCTGATTTGAGAAACAGAAAAAAGGTTCTTTCTGTGCTACATGGGGAGGTAGCCATACTGTGTTGTTTGGGGGGGGGGGGATTTCATACCATGTCCAGAGCCCTTGATGTCCTGCCGATGAAAGAAAAGCATGGCCTTGCAGTCTTTGCAGCAGGTGGCGCCAGCCTTGATCTCCAGATGGAACAGTATAATGACAAAAAGAAAAGTGATGGATCTTCATAAATCTGAAGAGGATCAGGAAGAAGCCTCTGCTGGCAGCTTGCACTGTTGTTATCATTCAGAATTCTGCTGCTGGTAGTGTCGCCCCCTCTAGGAGAACTGACCAGTGGGCTGTGCTAAAGCTTACTGATGCCATGGGAGCCCCTCACACAACTGGCTGTTTCTCTCCTGGGACCTACCACCCTTTTGTTAACCATATCTTCTGATGGTGAGAAATCCCAGGGCTGCCCGCCAGTCTCTTACAAAGGCATATCATGTCGAGCTACCTACAGTGCTTTGTATAACGAAGAATCTCCATTGCAGTATGTAGATATTGCTATCCAGTGCAACACTGAGGCACCCCAGTTAGTGGTGCAGTGGATGCTAACCTGGGAAGCTCTGTGCATGTGTGGTACCATCTCCCACGAGCACCCACAAGAGGTCAAGCCTGGTTCTTATTTCTACAATTGAGGACAAGAAGCAGGCCACTACCAAGAAGAAAGCTAAGGAAGAATTTCAGGGTGAGTCAATTGCACCAAGTCCTGAGTTCACTGCTGTTCTACTTGATGTGACCAACTGGTCTCCAGGGAAGCAGGTAACCTCTCTCTGTTGTGCAGTAAGTTTTTGGCTGATGACTGGGGCTCCCAGTAGGCCACCTGAGGACTGGTGAGCTTTTTTCCACTGTACGTGTCCTGAATGTGTAGGAAAAACAACTATGGTAATTGTTAAGGATATCTTCTTCTGATGCCCCTTAAAAAAAACCAACCCCCAAAGCGGAAAGGATGAAAGAAAAGGAAAGGAAAGAAGAAGAGAGCAAAAACTGAAAGAAAGAAGAAAGAAGAGAAGAAAAAAGAGATGAGAGAGAAGAAAACGAAGAAAGAAAGAAAGAAAGAAGACAAGAACAGCGAAAGAAGAAAGAGAGAAAATGAAAAGAAAGGAAGAGAAGACGAAGAAGGGAAGAAAGAAAGAAGAAAAGAGAAGAAAGAAAGAAGAAAGAAAGAAAGAATGAAGAAAGAAAAGAAAGAAAGAGATAAGAAAAAGAAAGAATAAAGAAGAAAAGAAAAAAAGAAAGAAGAGAAAAAGATAGGACAGAAAGATCTGCCCTAATAGAAGATACAATCAAATAAAGAGAACACAGCAAAATCCTAAAGAACTGATTTAAATCCAATGCATGCCTGGTGCCTATAAAGTTAGATCTCTGTCCAGCTATCAACACGTTCTCCTAGTCCTACAAATTTCTCACATTGAATTTGTCTGAAAGCAAGCTCCTTGTTTATGTCCCTCTATCATATTTTGCCCTGTTTAGAAGAAGAAACTTCTAAATTATATTTGAGGCCTCTATTTCTTAAATAATAGCCTATAAATTAGTTCTATCCTGAAAATAACCCCAGAATCTGACCCAGAACCCTACAGCTGCCACTCTGATTTGAAGTGCCATCTTCTCCCCGCTTCTGTCTTTTGGGGCTTTTTTTTTTTTTTTTGGAGTCTATCATCGACACTGTAGCCACAGTGACCCCCTTCAAATCAGGAGTCGAGTCTCATCATTCCTCCACTGAATAATACTCCATTGTGTCAAAGTAAAAACAAATGCTCTAAAACGCCCTCTACCGATTTGTGTCAATTCCGCATGATTACCTTTATTTTATAGAGAAAACAACTGAGCTTAGTTATTAAGTGACAGGAATGGAGTATTATGTTGGGGCTTCAGATGTCAAGTTCACTATATTCCGTGATACACCCTCTATTTTCGTTCCTCTTCATCCTACTGGAGATAGTCAGGTCAGGTAAACCAAGGTATAGAAAGAAATGCTAGCCGGGAGTGGTGGCACACGCCTTTAATCCTAGCACTTGGGAGGTAGAGGCAGGAGGATCTTTGTGAGTTCAAGGCCATCCTGGTCTACAGAGTGAGTTCCAGGACAGCTGGGACTACAGGGAGACCCTGTCTCAAAAAGAAAAAAAAAAAAAAAAAAGAAAGAAAGAAAGAAATGCTATCCTTAAAGAGAATAGAATGCTATTTGAAGGGTTAGTGGGAGGTGGGGTGTTGCAAAGCTCACATCTGTTTTTGTTTTAGTCAGGAATGGACAATGCCCACTCTTCCCATTCCAAGCTCGAATGGAGTGTCCCTCCTCATGTAAGAATGACCTCGATTGCCTTGAGAGGGAAAAATGTTGTGAATCCAAGTGTGGCTTTATTTGTTCCAAGGTCTGGCTAGGTAAGGACTGGTGCTATACCTCCCAAAGACTACTGGGCATATGCCAAGGATGCCAGGATAGCCCTTGAAATGGGTGGGGGAAGTATCTTGAATGTAAACTCACTCCATAATCCAAGATGGTTTGGAATTCACTCTAGAATCAAAATGGCCTTAACTCACCATAGAATTGAAATGGTCTCAACTCACCATCCTCCTGCCTCTGCCTCTTGAGTAGTGGGATTACAGCTATGCACCACATCAGGCTGAGTGGGTTGAGAAGGACCTTGAACTTCAGATGCCCCTAGGACTAATCTTTGAGGTATCTTGGGAAACGTTTTTAGTGTCAAACCAGTGCTCTCAATGATGTCAACATCCTGACCTCTAGACACTGTTGTGCTGCTTTTCAAAGCCAATCATGCATGGGCTCAGTCTGTTTTTCCTCCAAGAAAACTTACTTGTTCTGAGTCGGATTCTTCAGTAACCTGCAAAGTGATGGTGTCCAGTGATAAACAAGCAAGCAAACACACACACACACACACACACACACACACACACACACGACCATTAGTCCCTAAAACCTATATCCTGTGACATGGTAGAAAAACTATGTACAAATGCTTTGGAACTAGATGCCCACTTCCCAGCTCCCATGGTCCCAGAGATCATCAGTGCTTTATTTTTTTAAGATAATTTTTTAAATTTTTTATTTATTTCTGTATGTGTATGAATGTACTGTCTGCATGCAGGTCTGTGCACCTGTGTTGTGCAATGCCGCTGAGGTCAGAAGAGGGTGTCGGATTCCCCTGGGGCTGGAGTTCTCCTGGAATTGGAGTTTACAGATGGTTCTTAGCCACCATGTGGGTCCTGGGGATCGAACCCAGGTCCTCTGCAAGAGCAGTTGGTGCTCTTAACCGCTAGGCTATCTCTCCAGCCCCATCAGTGCTTTAAATCCCAGCACAGCAGAATGGCAAGGGGAAAAGTCTTCTCAACTGGCTTCAACTTTTCTTCTGCCTTTCAATGAGATTTTGAGTACTAGTCTTCAGTATCTGTTGCTTATAGGACAGGGAAGCTCTGAGGGCTTTCTGATACTCCCACAACCTCTATTGCTCTGGGGTTGTATAACTGAAATCCATTACTCATTGAGGGTGTGGAAATCCTATGAGATTACAGCATCCCATGGCTTCATTGTATCAAGGCTTTTTTATGTTCTCTTTTTATTAGTCTTTTTGAGACAGGGTTTCCCTGCAGCCCCACCTGACCTGGAACTCGTTATGTAGACCAGGATGGCCTTGATCTCATAGAGATCTGCCTGCCTCTGCCTCCTAAGTGCTAGGATTAAAGTGTGCACCACCACACCCGACTTTTTTGATGTCCTTTAAGTTATGAGTCATAGAGAGTTGAGGCTGCTCTGCTTCTTCCAATCCATTGTTAACTGTAGCGGGAAAAGAAGAGACTTAATAGAATAAAACCTTGGCTAGGGAAAGAGCTCAGTGGACACAGTGCTTGCTGGGCATGCATGAGGGCCTGAGTTTGGATTCTCCAGAAACCATGCAAAATCCAGGAACAGGCTGGGCATGGTGGTGTACACCTTTAATCCCAGCACTCCAGAGGCAGAGGTATGTGGATCTCTGTGAGTTCCAGGCCAGCTGGGGCTATGGGGAAACCCTGTCTCAAAAAGACAACAACAACAACAACAACAAAAAAAATCCAGGAACAGCAAGCAGCAAACACCTGTAACCCAGCTCTACAGAGTGGAGCCAGGAGGGTCAGGGGCTCAGTGGCCACACAGTGTAGCTGAAAGGGTGAGCGTCAAGTTCAATGAGAGACCCTGACTCACTGGTAGGAAGATAAATGGTTGAGGAAAGACAAACCAATGTCAAGTTCTGACTTGCATTTGCACCTGTACAGGGGAGCACACCCATACCCACATGTGAATGGACACACATGGAGACACACACGCGCACACAGAATAAAACATTCTCCCCAGGCATGGTGGCGCACGCCTTTAATCCTATCACTTGGGAGGCAGAGGCAGGCAGATCTCTGTGAGTTTAAGGCCAGCCAGGTCTACATAGAGAGCTCCAGGCCAGCTGGGACTAAAAGGAAGACCCTGTCTCAAAAAGACTCAAAAAAATCAAAAAGACCAAAAAAAAAAAAAAAAACCCATTCTCAGGAGTTTCCAAGTTTGTGTCAAGTTGTGACCAATTATTTCAAGGTCAAGTGTCTTATTTTACTTCATAAAGTCAAAATGGGTGTGTGCCCACGGAGGCCCCTGATGTGTTCCAAGATTGATAAACCCAGATGCCTACAGGACAACGACTGTCCACTGGAAGAGAAATGCTGTTCACGTTGTGGACTGAAGTGCATGGTACCCAGATTCTGAACAGTAAGTAGAAACTTTTAATGTGAAAATAATTATTAGTGGCATAATAACAAAATTGTCATTTTTATTTGTCTTGTATTCAACCACCCCGACAAATTATGTTATCAATTATGACAATTCTAATATAGCTATGGTTTTAATATAATACATTTGGCTTGACTTGCTTTTATATATTATATTGAGACAGGGTCTCCCTATGGTACCAGCTGTCCTAGAACTCACTATGTAAGCTAACCTTGGACTCATAGAGCTCCACCTGCCTCTGCCTCCCAAGTGCTGGGATTAAAGGTACATGAAACCACAACCAGCTTAAATATAGTTTCTTAAAAGAGGACAAAATCGACTCCTTTTTTGTCCTTTTGAGACAGCATCTCCCTGTTGCCCCAGCTGGCTTGGAACTCATTATATAGACCAGTCTGGCCTTGAACTCACTGAGATCTGCCTGCCTCTGCCTCCCAAGTGCTGGGAGTAAAGGTGTGTCCTACCACACCCGGCTGACTCCTTTTTTTTTTTTTTTAATGTCATGATTTTAAAAAAAAAACAAAAAACTTCTGGGGCTGGAGAGATAGCTCAGTAGTTAAGAGCACTGACTGCTCTTGCAGAAGTCCCGGGTTCAGTTCCCAACACCCACATGGTGGCTAACAACCATCCATAACTCCAGTTCCAGGGGATCTGACACCTTCTTCTGACATCTGCAGGCATTGCATGACAGGGGTGCACTTACACACATGCAGGTAATACACTCAAACACATAGAATACAAATAATAAATAAAAGAATACAAGTAATAAATAAAATAATTTTTTTTGGCCTTTTTGAGACAAGGTCTCCCTGTAGCCCAGCTGGCCTGGAATTCCCTGTGTAGACCAGGCAGGCTGGCCTTGAACTCACAGAGATTCACCTGCCTCTACCTCCCAAGTACTAGGATTAAAAGCCTGCGCCACTACACCCGGCTTAAAGACAGTTCTTAGCTGCCGTGTGGGTGCTGAGAATCAAACTTGGGTCCTCTGCAAGAGCAGTTGGCACTCTTAACCACTGAGCCATCTCTCCAGCCCCATAAAATATTTTCTAATTAAAACAAAGGAACATGTCAGGTGTGGTGGCGCACACCTTTAATCTCAGCACTCAGGTGGCAAAGGCAGGTGGATCTCTGTGGGTTCAAGGTCAGCCTGGCCTACAGAGCAAGTTCCAGGCCACCTGAGGATACAGGGAGACCCTGTCTCAAAAAGACCAAAACAAAAAAAGAAAAGTAATCTTTCAAAGTTTGTATTCGCAACTCCACATCTTAAAATCTACTTCATGCTCTTCTATATAAAGTAAACCCAAGGGAAAAAAAGACCTAGAAACTTTTTCCCTCCTAATTCTTGATCTCCTGAATCATGCATTATTTTGTGGTTTATGGAAAATGGTGTGGTGATGCCCCTGGTAAACCAGAGGCTTGCAACAAACACAACACCTCTGTTCAAACTCCCATCATATCACAGGCAGGTAACCTGACAGCCTCTTAGT
Organism: Rhizomys pruinosus; assembly: GCA_009823505.1. Taxonomy (NCBI): domain Eukaryota; kingdom Metazoa; phylum Chordata; class Mammalia; order Rodentia; family Spalacidae; genus Rhizomys; species Rhizomys pruinosus. The sequence continues at coordinate 52,903 of VZQC01007396.1, read as the reverse complement.
ACCTGTATAAGAAAGAAAATCCCGCTACCTAGGTGGGGGAGGGGGCGCTCTGGCTTGGTACGAGGGAGAGTACTGACAGCTTAAGCCTTTACCATGTGAAATGTAGGCTCCAAAACACTCCCCTGTCCCATTTTTTTCCATTTCACTTTCTAGGTTTAAAACAAACAAACAAAAACAGTGTCTAAAGGTGTGTAAAACATGCCTTAATCTTGTCATTCTTGACATCTTCATTCATAAATGGTACAGCCTCATAGGCTCATATTTTGAATGCTTGCTCTCCACCTCCCGGTGCTGTTGTCGGTGGCTGTGGCGCTTTAAGGACCTAACTGGCAGAAATAGATCACTGGGGAAGGAAAATGGCCCAGGCTCTGGGTCTAGCCTTGATCGCTGCTTACTGGCCTGGGCCAGTACGAACAGTCTTTGCCACACTGTCCTGCTACCATAAACTGAACCACTCCACCTTTCCAGCTGTGCTGGAATTAAATCTTCTTTAACTGTGAGCCAGAATAAATCCCTTCTCTCAAGTCAGTCGGTCAAGTATTTTGTCACTGAAACAATAAAGTAACTAAACATAAGAAATTTCAGTTAAAATACTAAATTTCTATTCTTTTTTTAAACACAGATTCCCACGCTCAGCCTAGACAGCCACCTAATGGATGAAAGAGACCTTTTCACATTTTCAGTCACAGATGGAAGGAGGCACGTGTGGTCATCCACATATGTGGTGACACCATTGTTCAGTCTCCATTGCCCTTGAAGCACTCCAGTCTCTGCACTGACAGAGTCTTTGGCCTTGACATTGTTATCCATGGTGCATCTGGTCCTGGGACTTTTCCAACTCACTGGTCACCAAGGGCTGAGTTCGAGCCAGAAATTCATGGCAGGGCTTGATGCACGGTTATTCCTCTTGCACAGATGCTGGTGGTCCTCACAGCCACAGGTACTGCACTGGAACGCAGGTGTCTGCATCTTCTGGATGCTCTGCTTCACACACTCGACAGCGAAGTCCACCTCTTCTTGTACCCAGAGTTCCTGCAGCTCTTCCATGGAGATTCTGTGCTGTACCCCTGGTACATATGTGGAGTTAGAACATGCTGCAACCCCTGTCACTGTCCTGGTGCATCGCCACACAATATTTCATCTTACAGTCTGTGCAGATTCTTTTCCCCTTCCTCTGTGAATTTTGGTCTTTTGTGCTTTTCTAAAATTGATTCATTTTTTTGTATATTTTAAGTGTATTAATTTAGGATAATATAAATTGCTGTGTAGAATTTCCTTCCTATCTTTAACTTCAGTCAATGTTTGCACTTGTACAATCATGCTTCCACCCGCTTATCTCCCACCAACCATCAGTCCATTAACACCCAGGACCCAGGTCTCGATCTCTGCTTGCCTACTCCTCCACTTACTCGCCTTTCAGCTTGTCCATCTGGCTGCTGGTCTGTTCCACACATCCATTTAGTTTCCCTTCTTTCTCATCTTCCCTAAACCTACTCAGTTTCTACTTATGTCTTTTGTCCATCTACCTTCTCTTTCTCTTTCTCTGTCTCTCTCTTTCTTTCTCTGTCTCTCTCTCTCTCTCTCTCTCTCTCTCTCTCTCTCTCTCTCTCTCTCTCACACACACACACACACACACACACACACACACACACACTTTGGTATATACCAACATAGTTATTTGTCACTTCCACATCCACTTCCATCCTCTTACCAGTCCACTAACCAAACTTCTAATCAAACAGCTTCCATCAATAGTCCTTCCCATCCCATGGCTAAGTGTGTAATGGGTAGGATCTTAGGTGCTCCTTCCAGACATGTTGATCCCAGATGGTGGCACTATCAGGAAGCTTTAGAAGGTGGGAGCCTACATGGAGGAAGTAGGCTATTGGAAGATTCCCTTTAAGGGAACTGAGATGCTCTTGCTCCCTCCTTTCTGCTTCCTGGCTCCCATGAAGTGAACGGCTTTGTTTCCTCTGCCGCATGCTCCCCACCACCACGTTCTGCCTCATCATGGGACCAAGTCATGAGGTCAAGCAACCATGGACTGTCTTAGTTACCTTTCTGTTGCAGTGATAAAACATCGTGACTGGGACTGGAGAGATGGCTCAGTGCCTAAGAGTGCTGACTGCTCTTGCAGTGGACAGGGGTTCGATTCCCAGCACCCACTTGGCTGCTAAGAACTGTCTTTAAGCCGGGCGTGGTGGTGCATGCCTTTAATCCCAGCACTCAGGAGGCAGAGGCAGGTAGATCTCTGTGAGTTCAAGGCCAGCCTGGTCTATAGAGCAAGTTCCAGGCCAGCTGAGGCTATAGGGAGACCCTGTCTAAAAAAAAAAAAGAAAAACACTGTGACCAAGGGAACTTTTATAAAAGGAAGAATTTGTTTAACTTGCAATTCCAGAGGAGTCAGAATCCATCATGGTGAGGAGGCGTGGTGGCAGGAGGTGCCACAGCAGGAGCAGAAGGCAGAGGCTCACGTCTTCCTGCAGGCATTGGAAGCAGAGAGCAACTATAGATCCAACAAGGCCACAAGGCTTAGGAACTCTCTAAACCCTGCGCCCAGTGACACACTTCCTGTAGCATAGATACACCTTCTAAGACCTCCCAAAACAGCATCATCAACTGGTGACAAACTGTCCAAACATTTGGAGCCTATGGGGGACATTCTCATTCAAACCACTACATGGACTGATATCTCTGAAACAAAGAGCCAAAGTAAAATTTCCCTTTCTTTTAAAAAAATTACATTCATCTTATTTAATGTTGTTTGTGAGAGAGACAGAGACAGAGAAAGAAACAGAGATAACATACAAGTGGAGACCAGAAGACAATCTGAAGGAGTTAGTTCCTTCTTTCCACCATATAGGTAGGTTCCAGGGATTGAACTCAGGTCATCAGGCCTGGCAGTAAGCACCTAACACTGAGCCATTGTACCAGCCCAAATTTTCCTTTGTTTAAATTGAATATTTTATATATTTTTCACAGAAACAAAAGCTGACTAACTTTATATTCAGTGCAATCTACTTCACTCAGCCAATCATCCAGCTGGGCAGAATCCATGCATTTTAGCATCAGTCCTCTCCTGACCATTGTTTCCTCATCTAAGCATGCTCCCTATCCATCACTCTACTGGCCACCATGCATCCACAGACCTGTTCACCATCCAAACACCTACCAATTCCCTTCTATCTTGCTCTTACAGAAAGATGCAGAAAGAGTTTATTCTGACCTTCCTTGTGTTTTAAGCACAAGTTTCTAAATGTAGACCTGTTTAATGGACCTCAAAGCCTATCTGGGAAAACAAACATGCAACTCGGTAACTCAACTTAGGAACGATACAAGAGCCAGTGACAAGAACCTGCCTGCATGAAAAGTTTGTTCTAATGAAAAACCAAGAGTTGCAAGAAATAGGTCATTGTGCCTTAGTCTCATTCTAAGCGCAATATTTGACCTAGAATAGAGGTGATAATGAGGGGCCATGCCCTTCTGCGAAAGTAGACGAAGGAAAGAGAGGCAAGGACCCAGCTGGATCTTCACCCAGCTGGCTGCATGAATTGAATGTAAGAGGGGCCCAAACCTTGGTATATCTAGGACCCAAAGACATAAATTTCAAGTCATCTGCTTGGAAAGTGAGACCAGCAGTGGGGGAGGGGGGTGCTGTAAATTAGCTGTAAATTAGATGGGTCAGACAGAATAGGATAGAATAATCAAAGAGTTTGAATTTATTCCCAAGAGAATTTAGAGAAGCAGTCTTAACTGGGGCTCTGAGAACCATAGGGAATTCATCGACTTTTTGACTTCTGCCTCTGTCTCTATACATTTCTTTGGTCCCTTTGTGTTTTGTTTTTTTTGTTTGTTTGTTTTGTTTTGGTCTTTTTGAGACAGGGTCTCCCTGGAGCTCTGGCTGTCCAGGAACTTGCTCTGTAGACCAGGTTAGCTTTGAACTCACAGAGATCCTCCTGCCTCTGCCTCCTGAGTGCTGGGATTAAAAGTGTGTACCACCATGCCTGGCTTCTTTGGTCCCTGTTAGACTCAGCATTCCTCTCCACCTTCAGGTCCATAATAAAGTATGATATCAACATCAGAAGATTCCCTAGTAGCTTTTAGTAAGGACTTACATGTTCATTTCCCTGTAACCTGTCTCCCATATTCACTTGCTAGATCACACTTAGAACCTTCATTTGTTGCTCTGTGTGGCGGCACACACCTATAATCTCAGCACTGGGGAGGCAGAGGCAGGCAGACCTCTGATTTCAAGGACAGGCTGGTTTACATAGCAGGTTTCAAGCTAGTTGGAGCTACAGGGATCATCTGTTTCAAAAAGAAATAACTAATAAATAATAATAAAATCATTAAAATAGAATCCTCACTTCTCTAGTACATATAATCCTTAACTATAAAATAAAGTTAATTATGGTTTCTCAAAGGCTCTCCATCTAGAAATTCCATGATGTCACTTTTTTCTGGCTGAGTTTGAGAGATACAGAGGTTAGAAAACGAGGAATAGCACTACTCGAGACATCTTGGCTGTTTACTGGAAATCCTGTCCCCAGACTGGAGATAGAGTCAGGGGTAGAGTGCTTGCCTAACATGCGCAAGACATGGGTTTGGTTCTCAAGCACCAGGAATAAACCTGTTCCTTGTTACCTTTGTAAGATCATCTTCAAGTGATATTTCAAAATTATGAGATGGGATTCCCATGAGGGTTTTGCTTGTGATTCTAAGTTTAACAGCCACATCATCACTCATCAATGATAATAATATTGGCTCTTTCCAACTTCTAACTGCCATGTAAGAGAATTTGGAAAACAGTTATTGACACAATAGGGTTAACAATCTAGTTAAAGAAGACAGGAGTCTGACTGATAAAGTTTACCTTTGAATAGTCTCATTCCCTTCCAGCCCAGATGGAGTGGTGACGCTGTGGATTCAGGACTGTGGGAAAGCTGCCCAAGTGTTCCAGTCCTTCTGTCCAGCAACACAATTAGAACCCATCACCTCTGCAGCGCTACTGAACTTGATTCCGTTGTCATCTTTCAGATTGGCATCTTCAGTCCAGTTTCTCCTCAGACAATAGAGCTTGTGTCAGATGGTAGAGGCTGGCTGTAGTCTCTAACATTTTCTCCTGTTCTCAAAGCAAGACCATTGTGACAAACGCTATCCCAAAGCTCTGTTTTCAGCTTGATTCCTCCCACACACGCTGCTCTGTAGCAATCTTTTCTCTTTGGCCTTAGTCAAAGAACGAACAGACCAAAGAGAAGATAAAAGAAGAGTGGTAGGAAGAAACTGTAGGAGAGGGAAAAGGGAACACAGAGACCGTGAGAAATCTACAGAAAAATAAAATAGCTATTACTACAAAGATATGCTGAGACAATAGGCACCTTGTCAGAGACAAGCAGAGGCGGCATCTTCAAGTTACTAAGATGAAGACCTGAGAAGGTATCCTTGACTCCTAAGGTAGCCTGGAGAGTGTGAGGTGAGCAATGCCCATATTCCAACCCCTGCTGACCAGAGAGCCGAGCCCTACACAGCCCAGAGCAGCAAGGATACATCCAGTAAGAGACCCTTCCTCCAGAGCTGTGGGCTGCGGACACCATTAGCTACATTTATGATCTCAAGAACTTGGTGTTCCCAGGAAAACAGGAGTTGACTGGCTTTTTTCCAGTTCTCATGACCAAGATACTGGCTACTGAAAGAATCAGCTAGGCTAAGGCAGTCAGACATTTCCATATTCTTAGAACCACCAGCCAGGCCAGTCCTTCTTCATAATGAAGTTCTCTGGATTTGTGAGCATCCTCATCCTATTCGTCCTCTTTGTGAACGTCCAAGGACCTGGTCTAAGTGGCTGGCTGTTTCCCAGTAAGTAATGATGTTCTGTTGCTGCCCTGGAGAAAGGAAGGAACAAGGAGCAATTCCTTAGGTCTGGGATGCATTCCTCCATCTTAGCCCTGGATGTGGCTTGGGAGAGAAGGGAGATGTTTACAAGGTCTCTTTGGTGGAAGGTCTTTTCTGTGAGTGCAGGACCTGGGAAATCCCTACTCACAGACCCTTTGGAGGAGTGTGTGGATCCATCATTTATGGAAAGGGTGGTAAGAATCTGAGAATAAGGGGTCTTTCCCCTCACCCCTCAGGAAAGAAAGACCCCTTTCTCAGGATATCATGTTGGGCTTCACTGGGCTCTTTCCAAGATTGTTTTTATAGTGTCTGTTGCATCACTGTGGGCTTATTGACTAATAAAAGATAGTATGTAGCTGTCCCTTTAAACTTAAGACAACAATAATGCTACAGAATAATAATGATAATTATTAGAATTTCCTGATCACTTACAAAGTGAGAATTTCTGAAAAGAGATTTCAAAGGGTTGGAGGAGACAAATCAGGTTTTATGGGTCATTCTCCTTCCTTGTCTTTAAAATGGGGGTGTTAATAGGAGTTGCCTCCCTTGTAAAGCTATTATAAAGATTAAGTGAGCTAACACATTTAAAATACCTCCGGTAAATACAAATGTTAGTTACTGTGACCACACTGCAGTCACTGTGAGTCTGAGTCTCTGTCTTGTTTCTTCTTTACAACTCTATAGGCCAAATTATTTATATATAAATGAAGAAATCAAGTTTCAGAGAGGCTAAGTGGGACACTAAGGTTAGAGTTCAAAAGCTAAGCTTTAGAGTCTCCCCACTAAAGAAGATCAACTCTCCCTTACCCAGTAGTAATCAGCTGCCAATGATTCTTTGGCTAAGACTAGGAAATCCCAGTTCTATGCTGTGTTTGTTTGGATAGGCCTTAAAGTATATGATAGAATGCCTGAAATCTAGTGGAGAGGACTATGGGGTGTCTGGATGGGGGTGCATGTAAAGATGATTAAGATAGTTTTATGAAATGCACGAAAATTCAATTAAAAAGTAAATAAGTAGTAAAGAGTTGTTAAAAGTTAAAAAAAAAAAAAGCCACATTGACTCTGCAGTGACAGGAATCACTGTATAATGTCACCCCCCAGAGGAACTTACAAACAGAATACACTAAATCAGCCTAAAGTAGTGGCTCTTGATGGAGTGATTTTGTTCCCAATGAGGCATTGCAATGTCTAGAGCCATTTTGGGTTGTTACCATAGAGAGGAGATGCTGTAGGTGTCTAGTGCATAAAAACCAGGACTGGGCCAGGCATGGTGGCGCACGCCTTTAATCCTAGCACTTGAGAGGCAGAGGCAGGCAGATCTCTGTGAGTTCAAGTCCAGTCTGGTCTACAAAGTGAGTTCCAGGCCAGCTGGGGCTACAGGAAGACTGTGCCTCAAAAAGACAAAAAAAAAAAAACAAAAAACAACAAAAAAAAAAAAAACAGGACTGCTGCTGCTGCACATCCTATGGTGAGGACAGGCCCTACTTCTAACAAATGATTATCAATCCTAAACATCACTGGGTGGCTGGCGGAGGCACTAGGGATGAAAGCAAGAACAGAGAGAGGAAGGGGTGGTTGGAGAGATTAGAGAAGGGTGTTGTGGGCAGTGCTGGGAAAAGTTCATGGGCACGCTGAAGAAAAGGACGCTGGCCTGCAGGGTGAGCCAGATTGAAAACAAGCATCCCTGGATTCTCAGGACTGAAAAATTGCTTCCTCCCTAGAGAGATGCCCGAAAATCAAAGAGTACTGTGAATTCAGAGAAAGGGACATGTGTACTAGGAGCAGAGAGTGCAGGAGCAATGAAAGATGCTGCGTCTTCAGCTGTGGAAAAAAGTGTGTAGACCTCCACCAAGGTAATACACAGAGCTCGGGAATCCACCAAGGTAATACACAGAACTCAGGAATCATCGCGACTCCTCCGGCTGGGCCTTCCTTTCTGTCCACCTGGGCTGCCATGTACCCCAGTTCACTGAGTGGTGGTCTCCTGGTGAGATGGCTGGGTGGGGAATCTGGAACTTAGATTCATTAATGCTCCTGATATGATATGTGACAGCAATGTTCTTATCCTATCAAGCAATATATATGGGCCTTGGTTTCCCCAAATAAACAATGGGTGATTGAGTGGGATTGAAGTAGATGGCTTCTTAATACTCTTCCTTATTCCTTGAGTGGCCACTGTTATTCTAACATGTATTAACATTGTTGTTGTTAGTGACAGTTGAAGCAATTTATTTTTCCTAGCTTTTGACTGCTGAGCAGTTGCCTCTCCGCTTATATAGATCCCTTTGCACTAGGAACCCTCCCCTGGCACTCCAGACCGGAGAAGCTTTCTTTTTATGTTGCCATCTCAACCCTATACCCACCTCTCTGGACTCCCAAAAGACTATCAAAGAAAGACACTTCGCTTAGAAATGTTCACTGAGTGCCTCTGAGACCCACTGTATGGTTCCTTTTGCATAGCTCTAATAAAATACTTGAGGGAGCTTAATTATGAAGAAAGGAGATTTATTTAGTTCACAGTGTTGGAGGCTGAGACCAAACAACATGGGGCAGGTGCTGGCAAGGATTCCATGGGAAATGATAAAGTATGTGTGGGAGGGGGAGGTCACGTGGCCAACAGAAGCCAAGAGAGAGTCTGGGGTCCCACAGTCCATCAGTGGACATGCCCCAATTGATCAAAATGTCTATTGGAAGATCTCACTTTTTTTAATGTGCATGAGAATATTGCCTGCATGTTTGTTAAGTGGACCCATGCCATGCAATTCTCACAGAAGTCAGAAGAGAGCATCCGATCCCCTGGAATTGAAGTAAAGGACAATTGTTAGCCGCCATGTGGATGCTGGGAATCAAACCCAGGGCCTCTGCAAGAGCAATCAGTGCTCTTAACCGCTATCTCCCCAGCCCTCTCACATATTTTTTTTAGAAAAATAATGTATTTTATGTGTATGAGTGTATTGCATGCATGTAAGTTCACTTAGTGTCATGCAGTGACTGTAGAGGTCAGAAGAGCGTGTCAGAGCCGCTGTAATTGGAGTTATGGACAGTTGTTAACTGCTATGTGGGTGCTGGGAATCAAACCTGAGTCCTCTGCAAGAGCAGTAAGTCGGTTTTTGTTTTTTGTTTTGTCTTTTTTGTCCCTGAAGCCCCAGCTGGCCTGGAATTCACTATGTAGACCAGGCTGGCCTTGAACTCACAGAGATTGCCTGCCTCTACCTCCAGAGTGCTGGGATTAAAGGTGTGCACCACCATGCCCAACTAACAGTAAGTACTCTTAATTGTTGAGTCAGCTCTCCAGCCCCAGAAGATTTCACCTCTTCAACTTGCCACTACCCTGGGGAACCATGCTAAAATATGAACCTTTTGGGGGACACAATTAAACCATATTCAAACCACAACACCTGAAAAGGATCTGACCTGCTTGCTATGGTCAGAGAGCTTGGGAAAGTTTTATCTAGGAAAGAAAACCAGGAGCTGAATTCAGGATAATATTTTAGGGAAAGTGAGGATGGAAGAGCTTATTTAGACTAAGCCTCAGGCCTAGAGAGGCATCTCTTGAGCAGGATCATAGTAAGGGAAAAAGATCCTTGGTGGGTCAGGATCAAACAGTCCCAGTCTGATGGGCCAGATTAAAGAACTGCAAATTGATCCTAAGAACCACAGGGTCAAAGACAAAGAAAAGGCATGGTTTCTGCTATTTAGGTGGGGCAGTGACATGAGCCAGGTATGGGACCCTTCCACAGCAGGAAAGGGAAACAGGAGAACATCTTAAAAGACTTTCAGGAAGAAAGGAAATGGTAGATTCAACTAAAGACATAGCTGAGTGCTGGGAAGAGCAGGTGGTGTTTAAGAAGTACTGAGTACTAGGGGTCTGAGCAGAGAGCAGGTGGGCGAGCCTGCACATGAGGGAGTCAGAAACCAGACTCCAGTTTTCAGCAGATTGTCTGTCTTGAACAAATTCATGACTTCCCTTCTCTGTGCCTCGATTTATTCACATGATAAAGGGATCAGTGCAAACATTATTTTGAACATCAAATAAATTGATATGTAGTGAATGCTTAGCACAGTTCCCAGCACAGGGGAGCCACCAGAAGCCTGTTAGTTTAAACGATTTGTCTCCCTTGCATGGGAACACCTAAACAGCAAGGTCTTGCCTCTTCTTGGTCTCTGAAAGCATTTAGCAAATGGTAGGTGATCAAGGAATGATTTAGTCAGTTTGGGTCAGGACACATTTTATTTTACCTTCATCATTCCATAAAGTTCTGTACAGTTCCAGGCTGCCTGCAGGAGTCAGATTCCCAAAATGAAATGAGGCATATCTGGAGACTCATGATCCTAGGAATAAGAATGATAAGTGAACATACAAGCTTCAGAAAAAGATGGAGAAGTGCAGGCTTGATTTGACAACCATCATGGTGTGAGGTATAGAACAGAGTTAGGACAGAGGAGCTGAGTTTGAGATTAAAGGGATTCCAAAGCAGAAAAGAGCAAAGCCATGACTAGGAGCCAGAGGTGAAGGGCCATGGGAGTCACAGAATGTCCTGGTCATAAAGTCCAGGCCCTAGGTGTGGAAGGACATGGGCAGCTTAGTTTTCAAATCCACTCACATCCTCCTTCCTGATGGACTTTGTAACAAACTGGAGGGTCCAGGACTTGAGGCAGGAGGATCAGTTGGAGGCTACCTCAACAGGCTAGGTGTAAGACTCTGAGTCTTAGAGAACCTGACAGAGGGATGAACTGTGAGGAGGTAGAAGTCAACACGATTTGATTATTTGGCTGTGGAGACTCATCCAGGTGGAACTTGAACTTGTAGTTCGGCTAGACCTGGTCACTGTACTGAAGCATTACAGACTGGTTGGTGGCTCCAGAGATAGTAATATATTTCCTGACAGGTCTGCAGGCTAAAAGTTTAAAATGAAGGTGCCGGGAAGGTTGGTTCCTTCCTAGGATTCCAAGTGAGAACTTTAAAAAATGCATTTAACATTTATTTTTAGTTATTATTGTATGTGTGCATGATGTGTTTGTGTGTCCACACATGGCACAGTACATGTATGTTGGTCAGAGAACAACGTTGTGGAGTACTCCCCTTTCACCTTTACATGGGTTTCAGGGATCCAACTCAGGTTGTTAGGCTTGTGTAGTAATTACATGCCATCACCTACTGAACCATCTCGCTGACCCATGAGTGAGAACTTTGTTCCACGTCTCTCTCTTTTTTTTTTTTAATTTTTTTTTTTTTATTTCTGTATGTGTATCAATGTACTGTCTGCATGCAGGTCTGTGCACCCGTGTCGTGCAACGCCGCGGAGGTCAGAAGAGGGTCTTGGATTCCCCTGGAGCTGGAGTTCTCCTGGAATTGGAGTTTCAGACGGTTCTCAGCCGCCATGTGGGTGCTGGGGATCGAACCCGGGTCCTCTGTAAGAGCGGTCGGCGCTCTCAACCGCTAGGCCATCTCTCCAGCCCCCCCCCCATCTCTCTCTTAATATCTGGTGGCTTCTTGGCAATTTTTGCTGTCCCTTGGTTTGTAGATGCGTTGTTCTGAAGTCTGCCTCCAAGTTCATGTGGCGCTCTCTCTCCCCGTGTGCTTGTCTCTGCTCAAACTTACCTTTTTATTTTTTTAAAGGGTTAACATCTTTTTAAAAATTTTTGTATATGTATGAGTGTACTGTCTGCATATAGGTTTGTGCACCCATGTCTTGCAATGCCGCGGAGGTCAGAAGAGGGCGTTGGATTCCCCTGGAACTGGAATTAAAGACAGTTCTCAGCCACCATGTGGGTTCTGGGGATCCAACCGGGTTCCTCTGCAAGAGCGGTCAGTGCTCTTAACTGCTAGGCCATCTCTCCAGCCCTCAAACTTACCTTTTTATTTTTTTATTTTTTTAACTTACCTTTTTAATAAAGGTGTCAGGGCTGGAGAAATGGCCCAGTAGTTAAGAGCACTGGCTGTTCTTGTAGAGGAGCTGGGTTCAATTCCCAGCACTCACACAGCAGCTAACAACTGTCTGTAACTCCACTTGCAGGGGATCTGACACCCTCTTCTGACCTCCACAGGCAGTGCGCAACACGGGTATACCTACATACATGCAGGCAATACACTCATACACATAAAATAAAAGTAATTTAAAAATAAAAGCCAGGTGTGGTGGTACATGCCGTTAATCTTAGTACTTGGGAGGCAGAGGCAGGGGGATCTGTGAGTTCAAGGCCAGCCTGGTCTACAAAGTGAGTTCCAGGACAGCTGGGACTACAGGGAGACCCTATCTCAAAAAGACCAATAAATAAATAAATTAAAATAAAATAAATAAATAAAGATGCCGGTCATATTGGATTAGGGCCCCACAATACTCCGATATGTAACCATCTTAACTGATTACATATGCAGGCTAAAGCTGTAATTCAGTGATAGAGTGCTTGCCTAGCAGGTGTGAGAGCCCCAGTTCCATTCCTGGTACCTAAAGCAGGGAAAGGGGTGGGGGGATTCCAGCTGTGTGTTAGTTTTGCATTACTGTGACAAAATGCTCCCACAGAGACAATTTATATAAGAAAGATTTATTTTACTGTGGTCCATGGTATCAAAGCGTCTCCATCCATCATGCTGAAGAAGACAAGCTGGCATCTATGGTGTCACAAGCATGTGAGAAACTCACAGGGATTCCAACTAGGAAACAGAGAGCTTTCAGGAACTAGGGACTGGGCTAGTGGTCCAGTGGCAAGCGCCCCCTAGTGGCCCACTTCCACCAGCCAGGCGCTCAAAATGTGAGCCTGGGGAGGCATGGGGGGAGGGGGCACGTTTTGGATTCAAACCTAACAACCTGCGATGATCCCGACTCCAAGGGATGTCGACACCCACTGTGAAGTCTCCTGGAGTATGCATACAGCCTGTCTATGGCACTGAACCCCTAGAGACATCATTTATGATGGTTCCCAGGGAAAGCAAAGACACTCTTCTGTTCTATGGTGTGTACTCTGAGTTCTCAACTCCGGGGTCTTTCTGCAGATGTATGCAGTCTGCCAAAGGATGCTGGTTTGTGCATGGCTTATTTTCGTCGCTGGTGGTACAATAAGGAAAACAATACCTGTAATTTCTTCATCTACGGTGGTTGCCAGGGAAACAATAACAACTTCCAATCCCAAGAAATGTGCCAGAAAGTCTGCCAAAAGTAATGTAAGTCTCGGGGCCCCAGCCTGACATCCTCACCGGAGCCATCTTGGAGTGTGGGTGCTGGCTGGCCTGTTCAAAGTAGCTGCGTCCTTGACAGACCTGGTCCTGACAGAACTGGATCTGATTGGAGACAGTAGCCTAATGGCAACTTAGAAAGGGAAGGAAGGTGTGTGGGAATTTACAAAGAGGAAGAGATTTCGGAGGGGTGAAGGGGGGTTGCCGAAGGGGTGATGTCTCAGAGACCAACTGAGACCGACCATTCCAGGCCACAGGTTCCCTCATCACTGTCTTTTACCAACAATCAAATTTCATTCATTTTTCCTTGAAAGAGAAAACTCACTTTATTATTTTATTTTAATGTTCTTTTCGGTGATCATACAAAATGATGAGTCTCATCCTTCTCTTCATGCATAGATGTCACTGCACTTTGCCCACTCCACTTCCACCACTAAGCCTGATTTCAGTTTCCTCCTGTGATGTATAAAAAGATTTAGCTGGGCGAGGTCGTGCACGCCTTTAATCCTAACACTCAGGAGGCAGAGGCAGGCAGATCTTTGTGAGTTCAAGGCCAGCCTGGTCTACAGAGTGAGTTCCAGGACACCTGGTACTAACAGGGAGACCCTGTCTCAAAAATACCAAAAAGAAGTATAAAAAAAAAAAGATGTATAAACATAACTTCAAGCTCCAAAGATCCACTGAGCCACATGTGTTTAACAATATCTTGTGTCTCTGGTCTCAACAGGCCCTTCGACCTGAATGGAGAAGGACAGGCTGGAGGAATCACTGGGATCTGGTTCCTGCTCCGGGCCCTGGGTACCTTCCGGAATCCTACCACTGCCAGTTCCTAACGCTTCCTCTCTGGATCTCATTACTAACTCGCCTTCTCCTCCACCTTGCCTGCTTACCTCCGCCTTCAAGAGCTCCTTGCTTATTCCTGTGTAGCTCCTGATTTTTCTCAATAAAGTACTTGATTTAGTCCTGCGTCTCTGAGGCTAATTAATTCACAAATGGTGGGGATGTGACACTTGAGGGAGGGTAAGGGTGAGGCATCAGTGACGCTTCTGTGACATCACTTAAAGTCAGACGGTTGAGAATTGACATCTCCAGGGATGTTGTTCTCTTCCTCCTCCTTAACAAAACAAAAAGCTGACTCTCAAAGAACCATGGACAATGCCTGGGTTTAGATGCCCCAGAAACTGACCCTGGGATAAGGCAATGAGTTTAGGCTGTTTATTTGGGAAATTGCCCAAGAAACACAAGGTGGGGACTGCGGTAAGTGACTCACTCAGAGAAGGGAGTGGTTAGACTGTAGAAGAACTGCTGTTGCCACATCTCAACATACTTGACTTACCTCCAATTTTACTTGCAGCAGCAATAAAGAGTTCCAGGTCACATTTTTTTCCCCTCCATCTACTTTTCAGATTGGGGTGATTTTTTAGCTGATTGCCACTGGGAAGCTGCGGCCCACTCCCACAGGGTCCCTTCTAGGGAGCCATATGAACCACATCAAGCAAGTCTGTCTCCAATGACTGGGAAGGTGACCTAATGATCCAGTGGATCCCACCCACCACTGGACACCTGAGATATTACATCTCTCATTTCTCCAGAATGTTCCACATTCAAGTTGAGCAGGTACCCAGGGATCCAGGAAAAAACTCACACAGAGAAGCAGGTTGGCACTCTTGACCATAGGTTGGAGGTTATTCAGCCACAAGCACAAATAATGTGTGGATACAACGTTTCACTGTGGTTGAAAATGTGCTGAAGGTTGGGGCCAGTGGGGGGCGCTGGGACACAGCAGTGGGTAGAGAGCTTGCTACCCAAGCACAAGAGCCTGAATTCAAATCCCCAGGACTCATGTAAAGACAAGCAAGGAAGCTCATGTCTAGAATCCCAGTGCTCCTACAAGATCAGAGGCAGAAAGGGAAGAGCACCTAGAAGCTCCTGGGCCAGCGAGCTGGGAGTACAGAAGGTAGTGACAAACGGCAAGGGAACCCTGCCTCAAAAGATGGACAAGGATGACTGACACTCCACCTTGTCTTCTGAATCCCACATATAGACCATGACATGCACTCCCATCCATTCAAACACATGACACATATCACACAAAGACATCACACACATCACACACACACACCATCACAAACCATCACACACATCATACACACACACACCCCATCACACCCCATCACACACATCACACACACACACACACACACACACCATCACACACCATCACATATCATCACACCATCATACACCATCACGCACCATATATACTGTTTTCTTCCATTTCTATTAAATATACAGAACAGAAATTGGGCCTGGTGGCTCAGACCTGGAATCCCACCTAGTCAGGAAGCCAACTCAGAAGGATTACAAGTTCAAGGCCTGTCTAGACTACAGAGAGAATTCAAGACCAGCCTGGGCAGCTTAGTGATCTCCTGTCTCACAATCTTTAAAAAAAAAAAAGTAGTGGGCTGGAGAGAGGGCCTAGTGGTTAAGAGCATCAACTGCTCTTGCAGAGGACCCAGGTTCGATCCCCAGCAACCACATGGCAGCTGAGAACTATCTTTAACTCCAGTTCCAGGGGAATCCGACACCCTCTTCTGACCTCTGCGGCATTGCATGACACGGGTGCACAAACCTACATGCAGACAGTACATTCATACACATACAAAAATAAATAAAAATTAAAAAAATATTCTTTAAAAAAAAGTAGTAAGAGGAATAAGAATATAGCTCAGTGGTAGAGCATTTATGTGAGCCCTCAATTCGGCCCCCAGTAGTGGTGAAGAAAAATATAAACTACATAAATCTAGATATGTAGAAGTAGTTTCAGGGATTGGAGCAGGTTGGAGGAAAATAGAGAGTCATTATTCACAGAACCGTGTTTACAGTGGGATGAAGGAGGTCTGATGGTGGCACAACCTATAAACGTATTAAAAATAAAGGCCCAGAGCCGGGCGTGGTGGCGCACGCCTTTAATCCTAGCACTTGGGAGGCAGAGGCAGGCGGATCTTTGTGAGTTCAAGGCCAGCCTGGTCTACAGAGTGAGTTCCAGGCCAGCTGGGGCTACAGGGAGACCCTGTCTCGAAAAGACCAAAAAAAAAAAAAAAAAAAATGCCCAATGTTCTATGGCGTGAATTCTACTACAATGAGAAATACGGGTTAAGAACATTCTTCCCTGGAATTGTTTCTTGCAGCTGCAAGTGAAACGGTAGGGAAGACAAGTAGTCTCTGTTGCAGACTACCCCAGCACTGCTCACATCTCCTGGAGCCCTGCTGTGTCCACTCTAATACTGAATGTGATGGTCAAATTAGGATTCCTTTTAACAGCTGGCAGTCGAACAGGTGGCAGTCGACAGGAGGCAGAACAGGGTTTATAAGGCTTAAACCCATAATTACATCATGCCAGGGGCAAAGCCAATAGCCATCAGGTCACCATAATTGTGTCAGACCAGGGGCAGGTCAGTTAACAGAGAGGTTCAGTTAACAAAAAGTTTCTAAGGTCCAGTCAGGAAAGACAAATTTCTCAGAGTTGTAGAAGAAATGAACTCCGTGGAGATGCAGGTGTAGCTGGGAGAGGGCAAGTTCTGCCTGGCTAGTTGTAAGTTTCCCAATATTGTAGAAACAATGTTCGCCATGAAATGCAGGTGTAACCTCCACGAGGGTGTTCTGGCTGGCTAAGAGCATGGGGCAGGGGTGCTGAGAAGAAACACAGGGTAAAGGAAAAGTCAGCTCAAACAAAATGGAGTCAATTTGGCCATTTCAGTTACTAAGGTTTCAAGAGAAAAGTGACTGGAATGATTGAGGAAGCATTAGAGGGACTTTCTTCAGGTCCCCGCCGCAGCTGCATCGCCTCTGGTAACAGAAGCTCTCTTAGCTCTCCTTTCTTCCCTGCTTTCAGACTGCCGTGACCTGGACAGATGCTCAACCTGGACTCAAGGTGTTTTCTTGCCACTCCCACTCTGACAAAAGCTGTACTCTTTGATGATGGCTAAACAAAGGGAGTGGGCCCAAAGTGTGGGGGGGAAGGGAGTGGGGGGGATAAGAGAAGGAAGGAAGGAAATACAGAGTAAGGAAAAGAAGACCCAGGCAGACAGTCACTGAAAGAGATTAAAAACAGGCACAGGGTAGAAGGCACCAGGGGCATGGAGAAGGAGAAACAAACAGATTCAACGCTGGGGGTGGACCTCAGTTGGTAGAATGCTTGCCTGATATACATGAAACCCCAAGTTCCACCCAAGCACTACATAGCCAGGGAGTACGCTGAGGCCTGTAATCCCAGCACAGGGAGGTGGAGGCGGGAGAGCAGGAGTTCTTGGCTACATAGCAAGTCTGAGACCAGCCTGGGATAGATGAGATCCTCTCTCAAGAAAGTGGTGGGGGGGGGGGGAGGAAGGAAGGAAGGAAGGAAGGAAGGAAGGAAGGAAGGAAGGAAGGAAGAAAGGGAGGGAGGGAGGGAGAGATAGAGAGGGAGGAGAGAGAGAGACAGAGAGAGAGAGAGAAAGAAGAACAAAATAAAAATTGTCATGCCAGGAATAGTGAAATCACAAAGGCAAAACACTAATATAATCTCCATCAACAAATATCCCCTGGGAAAAGGAAGCCTCTGAAACTGGACATAAAGTTTTGCTAAGAAATTCTAAAAGACACCCAAACAACTGGACCCATTTCCCCGGCAGGCCAAAGGGACACAGAGCCAAGGCTTTCTGAAGCCAAGAGCAGCCTATCGAGAGCCCCGTCCCCCAGCTTTGGCACTGTGGGTACCAGCTAGTGCATTGATGGCCTCTGGGATGTTATGTTCCCAGCACAGGCAGTGTGACTGGCTGGCGTCCAGGGCTGTTTCCTGTAGCGTTGGAACAAGCAGAGGCCAGAGCAGCTGGCGGCTTCTCTGAGTTGGTTGATGCCTCCAGGCAGGAGACCTACCATGAGACAGAGGAGACATCTGTCTTTCCTGGTTCCCTTCATCTTGCTGTGGAGTATCCAGCAACCTGAGCTGGCTGAGGGCTCCTTTTTCAGTAAGTACTGGGGATGTGGTCCTTGGCATGGAGGGAGGGAACTTGGCGGAGTGAAAGAACAAAGAGCAGTGTGCACATGAGGAATGTTTTCTACCTCAGTGCTGACCTTGGCTGGGGGAGAGATGTTTGGAGTTGGTGTTTTACCCATTCTTCCTGACAGTGCCTTGGGTGAATGCAGGGGCAGAGGTGGTGGCCTTTAACTCCCCACCACTATTCCAAGGAGGTGTCAGAATTTGAACTCATGAAAAAGAAAAGAAGAAGAAGAAGAAGAAGAAGAAGAAGAAGAAGAAGAAGAAGAAGAAGAAGAAGAAACTAAATACAAAAAGGGATTTCCCCTTAAGACAGCCTCTCCCTAGCACCACCAAATCAGCAGCTTTCAAATCTGTCCACTAAAGCTCCCCAAAGTTTCCCTTTGACCACAGAAGACCCTTGCCTTTGGTAAAGAATACCCTCCAGGTGTCCCTTAGAATGATGAAAAATAAAGATTCTACATTTAGCAGCAAATATACAAAGGGCTCAAGTAGTAGTTGAAAGTTAAGAGGCCATGTGACATGTTCACTTCCTGGGTCCACTCCTTCATAGCTATGTGACCCTGCGCCAGTTCACACACCCTCCCTATCTGCTGGATGCCTGTGTTCACTAGATGCAACTACTGGTGGGACTTATCCACAGTTTGGACTTGAGGATTAAGTAAAAAAGGCCAAACTTCAAGCTGGAGAGATGAAATAGCAGTTAAGAGCACCAACTACTCTTGCAGAGGACCCGGGTTAGATCCCCAGCACCCACAGGGCAGCTAAGAACCGTCTTTAAGTCCAGTTCCAGGAGAATCCGACACCCTCTTTTGACAACAAAGAAATAAAAAAACCAGGAAAAAAAAACAAAAAAAAAAAAAAAAAATAAAAAAAAAAAAAAAAAAAAAAAAAAAAATTTTTTTAAAGGCCAAACTTCATCAATACTGGCAACTGATACAAAGTATTGATGAAGTTTGGCCTTTTTTACTTAATCCTCATGTCAAAACAGTGGATAAATCCCATCAACCAGGAAGCTTAGCAAAGGCTCTGCCAACTGCATTGCATTGGTCTTAAACACTGTCCTCTAGGCAAACAGTGAGAGCTACAGGGGCCTCCCACGCACACAGCCGTGAGAGAATAGCTGCAAAAGAGCGGGCCCTGCCCCCAGGGAATCTTGCAGGTGATAGATATAGGTGTAGAGATGGACTTAGGGATTAGATGGTGGGGTTGGGGTTGGGGATGTGGCTGATTGTGAAAAGCACAAGCCCCTGAGGGTGACCACCTTCTGATGGCATGTGAGGAGAAACAAGATTCCTCAACTCTGCAAAGGTGGCCTGGATTCAGGAAGGGAGAACAGTGTCCATTTCAAGCCTCATGAACATGTCTTCTCCTCTTTCAGAAGCATGTCCAAAAGTCAGGATAAAATGTGAAGTTGAAGAAAGAAACGAATGTATGAGACACAGACATTGCCCAGATAAGAAGAAGTGCTGCATGTTTATCTGCGGAAAGAAATGTTTAGACCTCAAAGAAGGTACTTCACTGAGCCCCAAGACTGTTCCTGTCCTGATCTGACACTGTCCCACCCTCTCTGGGTCACTCAGGACTAGCATGTGACTACGAGTCTCAAGGCTTCTTCTACTTAATACGAATCTTATCAGTGCTGGGCTGGGAGACCTGTCTCTTTTCATTTGTCACCAATGTGAATATATTATGAGAGTGCTCTAGCTTTCCTTTTTGAGCCTCAGTTTCCCCTTCATTAGACAGATGTGGCTACTAGATCACATGATCTCTTGCTTATTTTCTGAGATGCCAAGCAGCCAGAGAGTTCCCATCAGATGGCTCTGCTGTGTCAGGTCATCTGCTGAGGAAGAGGCAGGTGTTGTGTTTCCCTGCTTGTCTGTCCAGGTGTGTCTACCATGACTTCCCTGACTCCTTCTGACCTCTCACACTCTTTCCTCTGCCTCTGTCCTTGACCTCTGAAGAGAGACATCAAAGCCTATTCATCCATTTGTTCACCCCACAAATATTTATGGGTGCCCACAGCACCCACAATGGGCTCCACTGGCTCATTCTGGCCTGGAAAGGTTTTCCTAGGAAGGGCATCTGGGATC
This sequence comes from Rhizomys pruinosus, assembly GCA_009823505.1. Taxonomy (NCBI): domain Eukaryota; kingdom Metazoa; phylum Chordata; class Mammalia; order Rodentia; family Spalacidae; genus Rhizomys; species Rhizomys pruinosus. The sequence goes on along the minus strand of VZQC01007396.1, from coordinate 32,706 downwards.
TGAAGGACGGGTAGTGTGCAGGCAAATAGGGGAAGCAGTGTTGATGAAACATGGTGACAGCTCCTGGCAAGGGTCTGTGTTAGGAGACAGCAGGATCAGGCGTAGAGCGCTGGCAGGAAGAGAAAGCTGGAAATGGACTATGCAGAGGCTCAGGGAGCCGGTCTTCATCTCAGCAGCAGTGAGTTCTTGGCTGTGGTTTTGGTTTGGTTGATTTATTTATTTATTTATTTATATCTTTTTGAAACAGGGTCTCCCTGTTGCCCCAGCTGGCCTGGAACTCCCCATGTAGACCAGGCTGGCATGGAACTCACAGAGATCTGCCTGCCTCTGCCTCTGCCTCTGCCTCCCAAGTGCTGGGATCAAAAGCGTGCGCCACCACGCTGGGCACTGTTTTGGTTTTCTTACGAAATGGGGAATCACTTGTTTCCAGGTGGCCTCAACCTTGAGATCTTCCTGCCTTGACCTCCCGAGAGCTGGGATTTCTGCTCTACCAGCACATACGGTGGAATATCTACATTTAATTCACTGTCTATGTGACCTCAGAAGAGTCACTTAGTCTCTCCAAATCTCATGCTACCTGTTTGGATAGTGAGAACATTATGAGTTGACCATACAAGATGAAGTGTTAACTTATGTCAAATGTTAAGAACAGTGACTGAACTTTGCCAGGTGCTGAAATTGTGTTTGTAGACAGCATTTTTCTCAGAGTTCTGTGGGTAAAACAATTGTTCATTAAAGGCTTAAGTTAAGAATATTTTTTGTTGGGGCTGGAGAGATGGCCTAGCGGTTAAGAGCGCCAACTGCTCTTACAGAGGACCCGGGTTCGATCCCCAGCACCCACATGGCAGCCAAGAACCATCTGAAACTCCAATTCCAGGAGAACTCCAGTTCCAGGGGAATCCGACACTCTCTTCTGACCTCCGCGGCATTGCATGACACGGGTGCACAAACTTGCATGCAGACAGTACATTCATACACATACAGAAATAAATAAAATTAATAATAAAAAGAACATTTTTTGTTATTTCTGAGAAAAGTCCTAAAACATTCTTTCTGTGCCAAACTATCTAGCAGGAAGCGCTGCCCCAGGATGGCATAAGGTATATCCCTTACCTAGTATTTTCAAGGAGTCAGAAATTGTGAACAAATGCATGTTTATCACATAAAAAATAAGCATGCAAGACAGTCAGTGGGTAAAGAATGTAGCCAGGAAAGGCGCCTTTTTGTGACTCTATTCCTGTGGAGATGCAAACACAAGTCCACTCACCCTAGATACAGAGCCAATGACAGGCCAAAGTCAGGATTCCACCTAAGTCCAACTTGGTGAACAATGAGCTTCCTGGGGTTACTTCAAGGAGTTTGGGTGAGGGGTCACTTACAGGCTCAGAAATGACTCAAAACATCTGCATCCCAAAAGCCCACCCCAAAACAGGGACAGCTCACAAAACAGGAAGTAGGAAACACACTGTACAGCCTGCAGGGTCTCAACGGGCTGGAGAGTGTCCTTTGCAGGTAGATCAGGTCTCCTGAGCTTCTTCCATGCATTTTGACTTCTCTGTGTTTCTTCCAGGCTGTTTAGCTGGTCTGAGCCTGTTCTGGGCAGCTGTTTACTTTTCTTTCTGTAGTTCACAGAGCTTCCTTCCAAGATGAAAGATTTTACCTTGGAGGAAATTGTCACACATCAGCATCATGAAGGAGTTGATCCCTGTAGTTATCTATCGATCTATCTATCTAACTACCTATCATCTATCTATCTACCTATCTATCATCTATCTATCTATCTGTTAGATTTTTGGAGAGGAAATGGAGAAAGTTTAGAGTTAAGAAATAGAGAACAGAGCCACACCTGCAACAGACAGAAATATATATATTTTTTATGAAGCATACATAGAAATGCCAACAGAGAGACCTGAGATATCCCGAGACCAGCTGAGGCAAGCGCAGGTAGGTAGGCAGCAGCTGGGTGCTTCAGCAAGGCTGATCGTTGATTGATTTAATACAGTTAATCCATTAATCCAGTTGTCTTTGGCTTAATTGGCTTTTGTGGCTGTAGGGGCGGAGTTATCCTCCCAGCTGGTATAAAAGGTAGGGTTGTGTGAGTCTTGAGACCTGAGATCTCCAGAGACCAGCTGAGGCAAGCACAGGTGCCTGGGTGCGGGCTAAAGAGCCCGCCCCACAGTCGTGCCCCCCCCAACTGGGATTACGAAGGCATCTGAAGGAGGCAAGCAAAGCAAGCCTTCAACACAGTGAAGAGGCATTTAGGACTTACATTGAAATACAGGCAAGGAGAAGCCCATATGCCAGGATCACGAAGAAGAGACAACTCGGGAAAGGGGCAGGATAATCCTGCATCAAGCTCTACCAACCCTATGGAAGATTCCTACAGTGGGATCCCCCTGGGGATGGCCCAGGATACAGATATCAGAAACACAATTGGGAACATATTTAAAGAACTACAAGATTATAAAGAGCAAATCAAAGAACTAAGAAAAGAGAATGAAGAACTCAAGAAGGACCTAGAGAGAGAGAATGACAAACTCTGGAAGGAACTGGAAACACTGAAAAGATCCCATGCTGAAAAAGATAAGGAAACCAACCAGCAAAGCAAAGAAATACAATGAAAGAAAAGCTTCTCAACTGATTTATTAAAAATATTTTATAACAAAAAAGAAAGAAAAGAAAATTAGAAAAGGAAATGAAACACCAGCCAATCAAGAGGAAAGGAAGAAAAGAGCCGCAGAGGCGCCAGGGAGAAAGCAGATAGAAAGAATACAGTATCTGGAATATAAACAGAACAACTAAAAACCAATCACAAATATTTATGAAAAATTTCTAAATACACAAAAGTGGAACAACCAGATTTGTGGGCCTATGAAAAGGACCAAAACCATACGCATCATGGATAGAGGAAGGAGAAGAATCCGCGAGGGAGAATGGATATGATCAATCTGTCACGAATAGATGAAAAATTTCCCCCAATAACAAAAAGGACAAACCAATATACAATAAAAAGCACAATAGAAACTCCAAACTGACAAATCAGAAAAGAAATTCTCCAACGCCACAATCATAGTTAAAATGCTAGATGTCCAAAAAAAAGACAAATCCTTAAGCCACAAGGGAGAAAAAACAACAAATGCACCTATAAGGGAAACCTATCAGACTTAAAACTGACTTCTCAATGCAGCTATGAAAGCAAGAAAACTGAGTCAAAGATTTGCCCGTTTAAAGGACAATAGATGCTAACACCCAGGTAACTATACCCAGACAAAAATGTCAATCTAGGTTGAAGAGTGACGTCTGGAAAACCAACCCTTCGAGAGAATACTTGAAGCAATCAAAGCAACAGCAAGTAAAGGAGCAACCTCCCCAGCACCTAGAAGAGAAAGATCAAAAAAGCATAACTGGAGAAGTAGAATAAACTAAAACCCAAACCACCAAATGAGAACAAGGCAAAGGAAAACACAAACCTTATCATCATAACATACCTTAAATAGTACTGGACTCAAATTCCCCATCAACAGACTAGACTGGGAGACTGGATTAGGAACAGAATCATCCGATATGCTGTCTACAGAACAAAGCATCTTACAGAGGAAGGCACCACTTAATAGGTGAAAGGATGAAAAAAATCATTCCAAGCAAAATGTACCAACAAGAACGCAGTTGTTGCATTTTTTAATATAGACAAAAGTAGTCGTCAAAGTAAAAATCATGAAGAGACAAAGAAGCCATACATTTTTATCAAAGGAACAATTCACCAAGAGATTCACCAATAGAATCATATACGACCAAACTCTGGTGCAACCAAACTTTGTAAGAAATTCTCACAGGACCAACAAGTCACACACATAACCCCAGTTATACTCGTCATAGGGGACGTCAATACCCCATGATCCTTTGGAAGGTCACACGGACAAATGGACTAAACAGAGAGGACATCTGAACTGAAATTATGGTACACCAAATGCGGACCCTCATAGACACCTACCAAATATTCCACGATTAATAAACGAATATGTACATTTCTACTTCAGCACCACCATGGAACATTCTCCCAAAATCGACCACATTAACTGGACACGAAGAAAACCTCTACAAATACAAAAAGATTCGAAATTAATTTCTGCAGTCTATCAGACCCACCGTGCAATAAAGCTCACACCAACACTAGGATAAGCCCCTACTCATCTACCAAGAACACATGGAGATTAAACATATACACGCTTGAATAATGAAGGGCCAAGGAAGAGTGAAGTAAGAAATAATTAAAAGCATTCCCGAAACTAAATGAAATGACAATCAAAACAAAAAGACAAAAAAAAAAAACTATGGGATACCTTAAAAAGCAGTCCTTTAAGAGGGAAGTTTATAGCCACTGGGTGTCCTACATTAGAAAAAGAAAATGAGACCCGGCGTGGTTGAACACGCCGTTAATCCTAGCAACTTGGGAGGCAGAGACAGGTGGATCTTTGTGATTCAAGGCCATCCTGGTCTACAGGGCGATTCCAGGACAGCTGGGGTTACGGGGAGAACCCTGTCTCGAAGACAAAAACCAAAAAAAAAAAAAAAAAAAAGACTCAAGTGAATGAATATAACACTCAGCAAAGTACTTGAGAGGCAACCACAGATGAACCCGAAATGCGACCACACAGGAGAAATAACAAAATCAGAGCAGATCAAATGCAATACAACACAAGAAACAATTACAAATAAAATCAATGATCAGAAAGTTGGTTCTTTGAAAGGAATAAACAACAGATAGACAGACCTCGAGCCCAGTTAACCAAAAGAAGAAGAACAAATCCAAGATAAAAAAAAAAAAAAAAAAAAATGAAGTGAGAAAAGAAATGATCACACAGAGAATCCAGAAATCATAAGGAATACTTCAAAACCATATACTCTAACCAGATTGAAAAACTAGAAGAAAATGCGATGACTATCTGAATCCTGGGGATATACCAAAGCTCACCAAGAAGAGATCCACAAGCTAAAACAGACCCACTAAGATACATGAAGAACATATAAGATATAGAAACAACTCCCAATCTAAAAAAGCCCGGCCTAGATTTTTTTTTTTTTTTTTACGAGCAGAATTCTATACAACATTTCAAAAAACCATCAAAAACCAAGTATTCCTGATGAACGGTTTAGAAGATCCAATCAGAGGGAATTCTCCCAAACCTCTTCATGAAGCCAGCATCACCCTAATACCAAACCAGAAAGATACCACTAAACGGAGAATTATAGGAGCCCATCTACCTAATGCTGACACACGATGCCAAAATATCTAACAGGATATTTGGACAAATCCATACAGCCCAACTCAAAGCAGATATCATTCATGACCAAGTGGATTCATACCAGAAGATGCCAGGGATGGGTCCAACATATAAAAAATCAATAAGCATCATTCAAACACCTTAAATGGGAAATATAAAAAACAAAAACCACACCATCATCTCAATTGATGCTGAAAAAGCCTTGGAAAAAATCCAGCATCCTCTTCATGCTTAGAAAGTCGCTAGAGGGAAAATTGGATTGGAGGGATCATCCTCCTAATTAATCAAAGCATACTACAGAAACCCACAGCCATATATCTCCTAAATGACGGAAATGAGACAAAACATTCACTTTATAAGGTAGGAACTCGGCAAAGGCTGCCCCCCTGTCACCACTATCTCTTCATATAGTGCTTGCGAAACATTGCTAGCAGCAATAAGGCAGAAACAGGAATTACAGGAGTACTAATTGGAAAAGAGGAGTCAAGCTATCCCATTTTGCTGATGATATGATGTTTACTTAAGGGATGCTAAAAACTCCACAACGAAAACTTTAGAAACTATTAAGAGCTTTGTTTCATAAACTGGCAGGTACAAAAATTAACTTTAAAAAATCTAATGCCTTTTCTTCCACGAACCAGAACAAGCAACTGGAGAAAGACTCAAAAGAAAGAACTTCCAATAAAAACAAAAATAAACAAACAAAAAAACAAAAAAGCTAGAACAAACAAAAGACACCAAAGATCTCTACACAAAATATTTTAACACTGTAAGAGAAAAGAAATTGAAGAAGACCTAGAAGAGGAAAAACCTCCCAGCTCCATGTGATTCGGAAAAAGTTAACATTGTAAAATGTCCATTCTACAAAAACTACTTATATAGAATTCATATGCATCTACCAATAAAAATCCCACAAGAGTTCTTCAAGGCTTGGAAAAAAATGTCCTTAAATTCAATTGGAAAAAAAAAGACCCTGAATCGCCCAAATCAACGCTGAGTGAAAAGAGCAGTACACGGGGGAATCTCTATACCAGACTTCAAACTTACTACACAGAACAGGGCTTTAGTTATAAAAACAGCCTGGTAACTGGCACAAACCAGGACCTGTTGGCCAAGGGAACAACACCGAGATCCAAATCTGAGCACATAGCATTTCAGCCATCGTATATTGACAAGGGGGGCAAGAAGCCACAAGGGAGAAAAGACAGCATCTTCAGCAAGGTAGTGTTGGAAAATTGGAGTCACACCAGTGTATAAGATGAAATTAAAAAACCCCTACCGATCTTGACCCTGCACAAAAAGTCACTCCAGATGGATCAAAAACCCCAACCTGAACCCCAAACTCTGAAGGCATAGAAGAAAAAGTTGCAGCAAAAATACAAGACAGAGGCATAGGGAAAGACTTCCCAAATCAGACATAGCAGCTGCAAAGGAATTAAGGTCAACGATTAACAAATGGGACCCTCATTAAACCCAAAAGCTCTGTACATTAATAGAAGAAACAATCAGGAAGTGAAAGAATCCCCCACAGAAGGGGCGGAAGTCCTTCAACACACAGAAAGCATCGACAAAGCATTGATGTCCAAATATATAACTACTCAAAAACAAAAAAAAAAAATAAATGACCCACTCATAGATGGAGCAAGAACTGAACAGAGACTTCACAATGAGGGATTAGAGATGGCTGATAAACACCTAAAGTGGTTTCAACATCACTATCATTAAGGAAATGCAAAGTTAAAACCACTTTGAGAAATCATCTTACTCCAATAAAACTGGCTAGTCAAGAAAACAAATGATACCAAGTGCTGGGAGAGGTTTGTGGGGAAAGGGGAGACACTCATCCACTTCTTGTGGGAATGTAAACTTGTACAGCCACTATGAAAGCAGTATGGAGAACCCATGGAAAAGACGTGTAAGGGAATTTGCCACCGACCCAGCCATACCACTCCTGGGCATGGACCCCCTCAAGACTCACCCACCACAGAGATACTTGCAAGGCCATTGTAGTGCAGCGCTCTATCACAGATAGCAAGGAGCTGGAACCAACCCAAATCCCAGCAACTGATGAGTGGATAAGAAAATGTGGTAGCATCTACACAATGAGAGTTCTATGCAGCAGAAAGAAAGACGACATCAGGAGCTGTGCAGGAAAATGTCGGGAGCTAGGGACATCATGCTGAGTGAAGTAACACAGGTCCCAGAAAACAACGATGATGGTATCCCTCATCGGTGGATACTAGTGCCAATTAACTAGTTGGAAGTGGATTGCTGTCATGGCCCCTTGAGCTTTTATCAAAGCAGTTGGATTGATGCATAGTGGAAACAACAACAATAACACAGAAAGGACTGCATCAAAGAACTGACTGAAACGTGAACTTCTACTCAAAACATCAACTGCCTTATGGAGAATATTGAGAAAGGACTGAGAAAGAGATGAAAAGCATGTTTGGCAGAATGCATGAGCTCTGGTGGGGTGGGGGGATGGGAGGGGGACATGGGTCTAGATTTGATTAAAAAAAAAGTAAAAATAAATTTATGTGAAAAAAAATTTTAAAATAAATACGGTGTGACTATTAAAAAAAAAAAGAAATGCCAACAGAGAGGCTCCCCTCTAAAAGGAGTTCCCTGCAACTTACTGGGGGTGGAGGCAAGGCTTTATCCCCTTTGGGGTCCAGCTGGACTCTGTCTGGTGCCAAGACCCAATGTCCTTGGAGGTATGAAAGCTCTTTTGATATCTTGGCCACAGCCCATCAGCATCTCATGGGACCAGCGAGACAGGACAGATCATCTGCACAAAGAGTTTCTCTTTGACTGGGGATTGACCAATTGATAAGTCTTGAGCAAAGCCAGGTGGCCAATTTAGGGCTAGCCTGTCACTTTCAGGGAGCCTATGGCTTTATAGCTCTCCTAATGGGGCTTACGGCTCTGTAGTTATTTTATGCACTCTAACACTATCTATCATCTGTCTGAGACAGGGTTTTTCTTTGTAGCCTAGTGTGGCCTGGAAATCACTGAGTCTCTGAAGAGTGGAGATGTCAGGCAAGTGCCACCAAGCCTGACTTCAGGAAGGGTGTGAAGAATGAATAGAAGTGCCCTTAGCTAGCAAGAACAGCTTGGGCCTTTAGCATGTGTGAAGGTGTGGGCACAAGCAGGAACATGGCAGTTTTCAAGAATGAAGTTTGAAAGAATGAGTGTTTGGGGGAATAAGAAAGACAAAGCTGCAGAAAAAGAGAAAGTGAATTTGGAGTACTGAGTCCAGTGCTGTCTTGTGCTCACTGCATCACTTCCTTTGGAAACTGGTATCTCACAGAGTAGTCTTGGAGATCAGAGGGTGAAGGACAGAAAGGAGGCCGGTTAACAGGCAGGTTCCTGAGGAGTCCCCTCTTCAGATGTTGAAGAGACAGAAGAGAGGCCGTGTTCGGTCATGGCTTCTGCTTCCTGACAAGCAGGTTAGTGCTATCATCTTCCAGATGGGGAAACCAAATGGGGAAGTCAGATTCCCTCTGAGTCCAGAGCACAGCCCTGAGCCAAGTTTGCCTCTCAGTGGAGACAAAGAGCAGTAGACACAGGACCAGGGTGGGGGTGGGGTGTTACTCTCCAGGGAGATAGGCATCCAAACATCTGTGCTCCTTAATCTCCCCGCAGACATCTGCAGTCTGCCTGAGGATCCTGGCCCCTGCTTGGCTTACTTTCCCCGTTGGTGGTATAATAAAAATACTGAGGTCTGCTCTGAATTCATCTATGGTGGTTGCCAAGGAAATGCTAACAACTTCCCAACTAAGGCTATCTGCACAGTCACCTGCCAAAAAAAAAGTAAGTTGGAAAACTCCCAAATACCCATGTTCACCAGCCCTGAACGCAGATGGAAGGTTTGTCCATTCCCAGACCTGGGCAGTCTTGAGCTGATAGAACCAGATCTGGTTAGAAGCCGAGGATGCACCTTGTGGAGCTGTAAACAGAAGGCTATTTGGCAAAGAGAGGATAGGAAGGGAGTCGGGCGGCCAAGGGAAAGGGGCCTGTGTGAGGTGAGCTGTGAGTGCAGAAGGGAAGCACAGTGGTGCCCGCCCAGACCAAGACAGACAGGAGCAGGAGGAGGCTGTCAGGAACTCTCACACTGGGACAACAGGTAGAACCCGGGCCCATCAGGACACATGGTCACTCTGTGAGCCCCAAGCTATGTCATATCTGCTTTCACCTCTGAGCAGATGTAAAAACCATCCTCTCTCCTTTTCCATTAGCTGAAAAGTCTGGCTTCTAAGGTGACTGGAATCCAACCATCTGAGTCTTTACCTGTTGTTGCAGACTTGTCTTCCTGGATCTGAGGAGAAGGAAGAGCCTCCAGGACGCAGCTCTACTGGAAGGCGTCTCCACCTGTGCCCCACCGAAGCCC
>VZQC01007390.1:47995-69462 GCA_009823505.1 Rhizomys pruinosus | reverse complement strand
AGTGCTAGGATTAAAGGCGTGCGCCACCACACCCGGCGTGTGTTCCATTTTTCAACGTAATCAAAGCCATATACAACAGACTCAAAGCCAACATCATCCTAAATTGAGAACAATTAGCAGCATTCTCCTTAAAGGCAGAAACAGGTCAAAGATGCCCCCTATCACCACTCCTCCTCAATATAGTGAAACACTTGCCAGGGCAATAAGGAAAGAAAGGGAAATTAAGTGAGTACTAACTGGGAAAGAGGAAGTCAAACTATCTCTCTTTGCCGATTATAGGATATTTTACCTAATGGATGTTAAAAACTCTACCAGAAAACTCCTAGAAATAATTAAGAGTTTCCGTAAAGTGGCTGGATACAAAATTAACCTAAAAAAGTCAGTAGACTTTCTTTACACCAGCAACAAGCAACTGAAGATGGAATATAAGGAGACATTCCCACACACAATAGCCACAAAAAAACAATAAAATATTGAGGAACAAACTTAAACAAAGACACCAAAGATCTCTACAACAAAAAACTTAAAAACCTTAAGAAGGAGATTGAAGACTTTAGAAGATGGAAAGACCTCCCATGTTCTTGGATTGGAAAAATTAATATAGTAAAAATGTCCATTCTACACAAATTAATATAAAGATTCAATGCAATCCCAATTAAAATCCCCAAGAATTTCTTCACAGACATGGAAAACAATCCTTAAATTCATATGAAAAAACAAAGACCACAAATACCCAATGTGACCTTGAATGAAAAGTGCAACATGGGGGGGGGTCACTATACCAGACTTCAAACAGTACTGCATGGCTATAGTCAGAAAAACAACCTGGTATTGGCACAAAACAGACCTGTAGACCAATGGAAAAAAATTGATAATCCAAACTTGAGCACATACAATTTCAGCCACGATTTGACAAAGGGGCCAAAAAGACTCAGTGGAGGAAAGACAAAACCTTCAGCAAATGGTGCTGGCAGAACTGGATCACAATCTGTAGAAGAATAAAATTAAACCCCTACCCCACACCCTATATAAATATCAACTCCAAGTGGGTCAAAAACCTCGACATGAAACCTAAAACTCTGAGAGTGATACCAGAAAACATTGGCAGCAACCTACAAGACATAGGAGTAATAAAAGATGTTCTAAATCAAACAGCAGCTGCACAGGAAATAAGGTCAACAATTGACAAATGGGATCTCATCAAACTCAAAAAACAAAGAATACAGATGACCCACTCAAGAGATGGAGTAAAGAGCTGAACAGAGACTTCACAAGTGAGGAAATAAAGATGACTGAGAAACATCTTAAAAAGTGTTCAACATCATTTATAATTAAGGAAATGCAACTTAAAACAATTTTAAGATATCATTTCATTCTGATAAGCCTGGCTAAGATCATGAAAACAAAAGACGACAAATGCTGGAGAGAATGATGTTGGGAATGTAAACTCATGCAACCACAATGGAAAGCAATGTGGAGAACACTTAAAAGACTCAAAATGAGTCTACCACATGATCCAGTCATACCACTCCTGAGTATATACCCACAAGACTCATCCTACTGCAAAGATACATATACATCTATGTTTATTACAATTCTCTTCACAATAGGGAAGAGTTGCAACCAACCCAGTGCCCCTCAACCAATGAGTGGATAGAGAAAATGTGGTACATTTACATATTGGAGTTCTATGCAGCAGTAAAGAAAATGACATCATGAATTTTGCAAGTAAATGGATGGAACTAGAAGCAATTATGTTAAGCGAAATAACACAGTCCCAGAAAAACAAGCAACAAATAGTATCCCACATGTGAGGATGCTAGCACCAAATACCTAGTAGTAAGGCAAACTTTTTTTGTTTCTTTTACCTGAAAGCAACTGTACCACTATAATGTGAATACCTTAATGGGAACTAAAAGTAACCTACCACTTATTTTCAAACAACGTAATTATGGTATATAGGGGAGTATGTATGCATGTTTTAGAGTAATATAAAATTAAAGGGGAAAATGTGAATTCCTAAATATGTTTTGGAATTAATATACAGTTTAATTTTAGACATAATATTTTGGTAGACATGTGAAAAACATATACACATATCTTGGAGCAATACAAATTGGAGGGATCAACACCAAAATAGTGGATCAAAGAACTGACTGAAACAGTGAACTTCAGCCCAAAATAATAAATCTCTCCACAGAAAAACTTAAAAAAAAAGACTGAGAGAAAAAAGATACAAGACATGGATGGCAAAATGCATGATCTCAGGTAGGGTGGGGGGCATGGAAAAGGGAATGAGTCTAAAATCGGACTGAGAAATGTGTTATGAATTGCACAAAACTTCAATAAAAGATAAAAAAGAAAAGACCCTAAGATACCTAACAAAGAAAACTGTCTCCTAAAAGATTTTATAACTCTTTATGTTAAACATATTCAGAATTCATCAGGTATTTTTTAATATACAGATAATTATATTTTACCTCTCATCCTCCTCCTCATAAATTGTTCTACCAAATCTATTCTTCCTGTCTACTATAAACTTAGCACATATTAACTGAAACTTATCCAACACCAGATTTCCCTGAATCAAACCTGGGTCTTAAATTTGTATATGATCAGCTGTTTGAGAGACAGGTAGAGCATGTGCCATTTGCCCTTCTCTGTCTAGCTTATTTCACTTACCATATAGATAATCTGCAGTTATAAGCACCTTACAGCAAATTATCAGACTTCCTCTTTGTGAGGTTATATTTTATTTCCTTGTACATTTGTACTGTCTTTTAACATCCCTTCATTATTTGCTGATTATATCCATCAATTTAACAAGTTTCTACTTCTTAGTCATTTCAATAGCACACAATTCCAGCTGTATCTTTAACATATTAATTTAATTTTCTTTGGATATATGTTGCTTAGTAACTTTGCAGATTGCATGTTAATTCTGTCTTCAATTTTGCTTTATTTTTAAACAAATTCTCATTATGTAAAATAAGACTGTCCTGAAACTTTGTATTATCATACTAATAGCACAGGCTGGCCTCAATTTTTCTACTCTCTTGTCTTGCTCTCCTCTAGTCTATGATTACAGGCTTCTGCCTCCAAACCTAGCTCTAATTGTAGTTTTTTGGAACCTCTATACTATTTTCCATGCTGTGTATACTAGCATTTTTTGTGGGGAATGTTTTTTAATTAAAATTTTGCAATTTTCCTAAAGTAAACTTTGATAGTATTTAGATACCATCCAATGTCTACATCTCCACTAATTGACAGCCACACAAATTAATATAGTAATTATTAAATTAATAATGCGACTAATTAGCAGAGGAGTCTGATTTGTGTCTTCAAATACCCTTCAGTGTAAGACCACCCCTGCAGTCTTGTAAACCTACCAAGAACACCAATCTTTAAAGAGTCCTTCTCTTCACTTCCAGGAAAATATCAGTTGCCACTGTATCCTTAAATAGTATGGGAACTTTTTACCAATTTCTTCATGTCTATACTGGGAATTTTTCTGGCTTGAGTTTACTAAGGCTGTCATGTTGCTGTCATATCTTATGAGTAAATGGCCAGCTAGCTGTAAATATATGTTTTCTCATTGTCATCCACCACCTCTGGTTTTTACAATCTTTCTGCCCCCACTTCTGTAATAATTCCTGAATATTATGAGATAGAATTTTGAGATGGGTGTCCTATTAAGGGATAAGCACTCTGCAGCCTCTCTTCTGCAAGATGGCCAGTTGTGGGTTTCCGTGTTAATCCCCAGCTGTTGCATAAGGAAACTTTTCTGATGAGTGGTGATAGAGAATCTCAAACAATATGTGGTAGTATGAATTAGAATGTCCCCCATAGGCTTCAAGTATTCAGATATTTTGTCCCCAGTTGGTGGCACTGTTTTGGGAGGTCTTAGAAGATGTGGCAACGCTGGAAGAAGTATGTCACCTCGAGTGGGCTTAGTGAGTTCAACAAGTCTTGGAGGCTCCATTTGTTCTCTCCACTTTCTGTGCTCACTGGGAGATGAGAACCTCAGCTTTCTGTACCAGCTCCTGCCACTGTACCTCCCACAACAGTGAACTCTAATTCTCTGGAACCCTCAATAGTAAGCTCAAATAAACTCTTCCTTTTATAAGTTCACTTGGTCATGGTGGTTTTTATCACAGCAACAGAAAAGTGACTAATACAGAATACAAACCATTGTCCCTGTTCCTCATTACTCACCAGGACTGAATGATAAGTCTCTATGGCTGAAGATACTACATATGTGACCTGAAGAACAAATAAAGTGAAATCAAGCCAGTGCTGAATTTAGGGCCTTATGTCCATTGGGTAACTTATAATGCTAGAATGTCCTATGCATGCTACCTGTAGGAAAAATAAAATGACCAACAATACCCAGCTCTGAATGCTGTGAACTAAAATAACAACTGGCCTGGCAAATGTGCCCACCTGTGTAACAGTGGTACAAGTATTAGAGTAAGGTCCTCTTCCTATGATGGAACCAATAGTGGACCAATCTGATATCCAGCTTAGGAATTTAGGATTGACAAATCACAGGACACAGGGGAGAACCAGTATTCTACTAAGTCATTATTGCTTTAAGTTGACTACAAATGATTTATGTGTGTCCATAGATTAAGTGCCGTTCTTATTTTCATCCCCATCAAAAGTGTGTGAAACTTTTCTCTCAGGAACATATTTTCCTAGAAATCTCTCCTTTATCTTTCTGATAGTCATTATTCTAACAGAAGTGAGATTATATGCATTTAACTTATAATTACTGAAACTGGGAATACTTTACTCTTTAAATTTTTATTTATTTATTTATTTTTTTGTATGTGTATGAATGTACTGTCTGCATGTAGGTTTGTGCACCCGTGTCATGCAATGCCGCGGAGGTCAGAAGAGGGTCTTGGATTCCCCTGGAACTGGAGTTCTCCTGGAATTGGAGTTACAGACGGTTCTTAGCCACCATGTGGGTGCTGGGGATCAAACCCGGGTCCTCTGCAAGAGCAGTCAGTGCTCTTAACTGCTTGGCTATCTCTCCACCCCCAATATTTTACTCTTTAACTATATGTATATCTTAAAGTAACAAATATTTAGGTCTATTGTCTAGTTTTAAACTTTTCTTTTTATGTTGACTTATTTGACTTTTATGGATTTTTGATATTACACTTCATAAATTTACATGCAAATATTCTGCCCCCCGTCATTTATTAGGTTGTGTCTTCACACTAGGTTATTTCCATTGCTTTGCAATTAACTTTTAGTGTGAAGTAATTGTTTATTGTTCCTTTTATTCCCTGTACTTTGGGAGGATTTTATTTTTAAGTGAAATTAATTTTCATACTTCAAATGTTTCTACCATATTTTATTTTATCAGTTTTACAGTTATTGATCATGTATTTGAATCCTTGATACATTGTAGGTAATTTTGTACCGACTGAGAGGTTTCTTTCTTCTATGTATGGATATTTAATTTATAAATCATGATTTTTTGGAAAGACCATCATTACTGAGATATTTGTTCTTAATTCCTTTCCATAATTTAGGTTGGCTGCTGTCGTGCTTCTTTACTTCTAGGCCTTCATTTCTGTTATGCTTCCTCATGGTCTATTTGTCTGGAAGAACAATAATCTTAGTGTAATAAAGTTTTGCAGTATTGGGAAATTTTAGAAACCTCATTATATTAGAAATGCATATTCAATAAGTCTAAAATATATGTTGCTTCTATTGTAACTATAACTGATACATTATACAATGAAAATGAAAACTTGCAGAAGAGCTATTCTTTGCTCAGCATAGACAATGGAGACATATGACAAGCTATTAGCTTATGGACAAAATACCCTCTTCGATGTATCTGCATGGTTTTGATGCTTAACAAGAGTAAGATTGCTCATAGGATAAAGTTTCTGAATAATAAATAAAAGGGGACTTCCCCTCATCTAATATTTACTTCTATATACTGTTGCTATGGTTATTATTATTTTTGCTGCCCACAAGGGTAATATAGATCTTGGGAATCCATGAATGAGATGAGGCTGTCATGTGGGTTGGAGCCTCTAGATAAAGGAAACATAAAGAAAATATCCTTCTTTATATTATAAGATATCCTCAAATATTTGGTTACAGCAACACAATTGGATAGGAAAAAAGAGGAATGAACTTATTTCCTTATGAAATAATTGAATCCAGGGCTGGAGAGATGGCCTAGCGGTTAAGAGAGCTGAACGCTCTTTAGGGGAACCAGGTTCGATCCCCAGCACCCACATGGCGGCCGAGAACCGTCTGAAACTCCAATTCCAGGAGAACTCCAGTTCCAGTGGAATCCGACACCCTCTTCTGACCTCCATGGCATTGCATGACACGGGTGCACAAAATTGCATGCAGACCGTACATTCATACACATACAGAAATAAAAAAAAAGAAATAATTGAATCCCATTCAAGTCAAGTTAGAAGCTAAAAATAACCTCTCATATTTCAGGTTTAACCCTATATTGTAACAGCATCAGGTATTTTTTTAACATTTTTTTATTGATGCTTTGTGCATTTCATACATCATTTTTCAATTCAGTTCAGGCATATATCCCCTTCCCTTCCCCCCACCCCACACCTACCCATCCCAGATCATGCATTCTGCCATAAGTTTTCTGCATCTTTCTCTGCTTTTTTGTTTTGTTGTGTTTTCATTTTTTTTTAACAATAAGTGATAATTTGTGAGTACAAGCATCCTTCATGTAAAACCAATTTGCAAGCAGTTGTGCCCAAACCCACACAGCTCATGGGTCCCACCATCCAGGAGGGGGGGCTTGTATGTTCAATCAAGTTGATCAAATGAGTGTCCAGTCTATATTGTTGTAGTTTCACCATTCACTCCAATCAAAGCCCTTACATTCTACCACGCCCCCTCTTCCGCAGATTGTTCCCTAGGCTTAGAAAAGGGGCACAGGTGGATGAGAAGCAAAACACTCTACTTTCTCTGGAGCTGATGTCTTGGTCTCTAGTCAGTTCTGGCTGTTTTTTTTTCATGGGCTGCCAGCTTGTCCAGTCATAACCTTTCGATCCTACTAATGAAGCAATTAGATATTTAGGTATTAAACAGTATTACTTTGGTATAGACACAGATGTTTGGATGGTATGTTAATTCATGAATTACATTTTCTTCTGTTAAGTATGGCAGGGTCTTCGTGTGGTTTATAACATCTCCTAACCATTAGAGGATGTAAGCTTGTGGCATCAGCCGTGGGTTATTCCTCCAAGGAGAGAGCTAATAGCCAATTAGATTTGGGATATACAGACATATGGCTGCCACTGCTGCACAGTATTTCCAGGCAGGTGAGGTGTAGCTGGTGCTGACGGAGGAGTCTTGCTTGACTCAAGGAGACCTATATTTGCTTTATTGGTTTAGTGGCCTTTGGTAACACTCTCTGGCATTCCAGAGACCATCTGTATACTTGCAAGTGCGGTCTCCATACATCTTTCCCATGTTTATATCAGGTCTTCAACAGCAGGGCCTTATCGCCTCTCTTCCTGCAGATATCCCAGTTTGGAGGCAAGGAGCCTTTACCTTTTGTGGGGGCTTGGATCCCCTGGCCAACATCTCCTTGGTAGAATAATCCATTGTTGATGTCAGAGCTCCTGTATTAATATATTTTGCTTAAGTGCATAGCTTAAGGAGACTTTAGCATTATATTTGGTTCTGAATAGAGAATAATCCTTTTCACAGTTTCTATGTCCATTAGTCAATTAAAGAAGGCAGTTTTACTGATTTTACAAGAGAATACCTCTATAACAGCTGGCTCCAATCTACAGCTGGAGAACGACCTCATCATCATCATATTTCTCCTTATTCTATGGGGGGGAGTTAAGAAAGTCTCTTGTATTAAAACCTTTGCAGCACCTAGAAGGTAAGCTTCGTTAGGAATCATTAAAAATAGTTGTTACTAGTAGGATCCACAGAGGGGCCTGATGTCTGCAGCAATCTGAGGCATTTCTTCCCTTCAATGCCCAGAGGAGTCAATCCTTCTGCTGGCACTTTCTGGTACATCCTACTCACTGCAAAGCTGCATTTTCTTTCTCAGCCATTAAGTTGGTGATACTCTGGCCTGTTGGAACATACAAATCCTTTCCCATAGTTAGTTTTAAGATTTGGGTTGCAAGGTTTTTTGACAAAAAGTTTTCATATCTATCTATATCCCCCTTTTTTATTTAAGGTTTTTATTTTTGACCCATGAGTCTCAAAAAAGCAGTTGTTTTATACATACCTATAGGGTGGAATCAAGGCACAGATTTCATCAAGTTCACCCATGCTGTTTTGGGTTACTGTATGTGATTAACTTGAGAAACAAAGTTTATTTTTGAGTTAAATCATTCTATAGGTGAAAGAGATTGCTACCAGGTGATACTATATGACAGCAAAATTATAGAGAGCATTTGTTTATACCAATCCCAGAGTAATTGTTATACAGATTTTAGTTAAAGCTAATGTGGACAACAGCAATTTATATCACCAATTAACTCAGATGCATTACCGTTTTTATCAGCCTTCAAACCAATGTTGTCCAATATGCACATATAGCATCAGGTATTTTATATGAGTCAATTCAATACATTTCAGTGTTATTCCTTATTTTTGTTTATTTTGTAATCAATCCTGTTCTATGATATCTGTTCCTGGGATAGAGTCATCAACCCTTATCCATGATGGGTATTTTCCAATACCATCAAAATATATTTGAAACTATTAATACTGTCAAACTTTACAAATAGTATTTTTTTCACTGTAACAAGTGACATCAGTGTGCTTTGTATCCACTCTCTCTGTCTCCCTTTAACTTTACTTTTCTCTCTTTGTTTCTTATACTTTTTGCCCTTTTTACTTAAAGAATCTATCCAAAGAACCTCTGCTCTTTCACTGTAAGATGCCATCCCTCATATAACCATGATGGTGGCTGAATAACCAAAAGAAGTGTGGTATACAGAGCATAGGTACTCTGTATAAAGAGATGATTCATGTCCCTGGTAGAAGAGATGTTTCATTTCACTCAAAGAACAGTGACTGATTTAAAAGCTGTGAGCGGTTTCTGAAATTTTATGTGTAATATATATGAA
Source organism: Rhizomys pruinosus (assembly GCA_009823505.1). NCBI lineage: Eukaryota > Metazoa > Chordata > Mammalia > Rodentia > Spalacidae > Rhizomys > Rhizomys pruinosus. The sequence goes on along the minus strand of VZQC01007390.1, from coordinate 60,352 downwards.
ATGCAGTTAACTTGTGTAACCGAATCTGCAAAGTGAAATAGTCAGTAAGAAGAGATTGTTGTTATTTTCTAAATTGATCCGGCACTTGATTATTATAGTAAATTTACTGTCAGAATTATATATACAGTCACAGACAAATTTTACTACATATTTGTTCAACTTTGTTAGACATTCATTTCTCAAAAATTTGACTCATATTGGTCTTGAGAGATAGCTCAGTTGTTAAGAGCATTTTCTGCTCTTGCAGAGGACTGGGTTGCAATTCCCAGCATCCATAGGGTAACTAACAAACATCTGTAACTCTAGTTCCAGGGAATGTGATGCCCTCTTCTGATAGCCTTGACCATTGCATGGCATGGGTGCACTCACATACATGCAGAGTATACAGTCATACACATAAAATAAAAATAAATAACAGATTTATAAATTCACTCATGTATATTACTGCTAATATGCTCCCCCCCCCTTTTACAGACCAGTAATTTTTATCAATTGATTTCTGGAAAATTTCCTTCATGTGACTAACAAACATATGTATTCAGGTTGAAGAGAATGACATTTAAATTATGCTAATAATGACAATAGAAAGAAGGTTTCTCTAGCTCAATCCATTTAAATTGTGCTAATAATCATAATAGTAAGAAGGTTTCTCTGGCTCAATCCAATGACAGGAACAACATCAAGGATTCTATGATTATTTTATATTTCATGATTTGGAGAGAGAGAGAGAGAGAGAGAGAGAGAGAGAGAGAGAGAGAGATCCTGAGAGCTTGTTTCAAGGACTCTGGAAACCATCAATTTCTATTTTGACAGTCTGGCACAACATTAATTTGAATCTCTATATGAGCCATTTGTTTAACATACTAATCTTCAATAAAAATATCATTTATACATGGTGGTATCCTTACCAAGTACTGATAACCTGTACTGCTAAGGCAGAGCAAACAAAAAGTTAAATATATGTAATCTATCCATAATTTAATTATTATTATTTTCCAATATGCCTGTTTTTGTTATATCTCGTGCTGTCAAAGATAAACATAGCCACATATCATTTGAAAAGTTATGAACATTTTAGTCAATAGCTATTGACAATGGATAAAAACATCAGCTCTCTTGTGATCTGTGATTTTTGCACTGTAACTCAGCAATTTTAATGGCAGAATGAGAAGAGAGGCAGGTGGTATTCTGTAGACTTAGAAAAGTGAATGATCAATCAGTATAAATGTGATTAGCCTGATGAATTATTTTTGGGCAGTTATCTGATATATTTGAGATGTTATTCCTTCCTTCCATAGAATTTGGGAAACAGAAGATAAATATTTCCTTTATAAATATTTCTTCAAATATTTCTGCATTTCATACAATATTTCTTAATCATATTTAGACCTGCTTCCCAGGCTGCAGCCTTCATGTCCCCCATAGGATTTCATGCATTCTGTCATATATGTTATGGCATATCAAGTGGTCTGTGTCCCCAAATTTTGCTAGATATGAGTCCATCAAATGATCAACCTATCTAGTGTAAGTATTTTATAGAAGATCAATTCTACTTTAATATCAGTGACTAGTTGCAAATAATTCCTCATCTAAATTTGGGGCTTCTTACCTATTTCTCTAATTCTATACTGGGATTTTGTTGGTTTGAGTTTACATAGGTCTTGTACATGCTGACTCCGTTGCTATAAGTTGACATGAGCAAGTTTCTAGACACCTGGAAAACTGTTACCTTTTAGTCATGCACCAGGCCTGATTATTGCAATCTGATTACTGATTATAATGGAAATGCTTCCAAGTTTTATCTACTTAGAATATAGTTTTAATTGTGTTGAGGTACGTTCCCTTCACTTCTGTCCAATTACCTCTAGGACTTGATAAAAAATGCATGCTCAATTTTATCAAAGGCTTTTCCTGCATCTGTAGAGATGGTCATGTAATTTTTTGTCTTTAAGTCCATTTATATTATTTATTGAATTTATTGATTTTTGTATATTGAACCATCCTTGCATCTGTCGAATAAAGCTGACTTGATCATGGTGGATGATCTTTTTGATATGTATCTTATGTAGTCTGTAAGTATTTTGGTGAGGATATTTGCATTTGTGTTCATTAAGGATGCGGCTCTCTAGTTTCATTTTTGTTGACTCTATACCTAGTTTTCGTATTTAAGTAAAATTGGCTTCTTAGAAGGAATTTAGGGGGTTTCCTCTCTGTTTCTATATTGTAGAATAATTTAAGTGGCATTGGTTATAGATCTTTTTTAAATATCTGGTGGAATTCTGCTGCGAATGCATCTGGGTCTGAGAAATTTTTAGTCATGGAATCTTCTAATACTGCATCAATTTCTTTATTTGTTTTGGGTTTTTTTTTATGCTGTTGATCTCTTCTTGGTTCAGCTTTGATGGATTCCATGAATTTAAAAGTTCCTTTATGCTTTCAAATTTAATATAATGTAGGTTTTTAAAGGAGTCCTTTATTATGTTCTGGAATTTTAGGTTGTCTTTGGGATGTTTCTCCTTCCATCTCTGATTCTGTTGATTACAGATTGCACATTCTTTATTTTGATTGACAGTGTGCATTAGCTGTTTATGTTTTCAAAGATACCAACTCTTAGATATATTAATTATTTGTCTTGCTTTCTTTGTTTTTGTTTGACTAATGTCTGCTCTGATTTTTGTTATGTCTGCTCTTCTGCTGGGTTTGGATTTCATTTGTTCTTGTCTTTCCATAGACTTTAGTTGCATTTTTCAGTCATTTATTTGTACTCTATATGATATTTTAATATAGGTACTTGGTACTATAAACTTCCCTCTTCTGACTGGTTTTAAAGTGTTCCAGAGTGTTTGCTTGTTGTAGTTTCCTTTTCATTCAGATCTAGAAGTGCCTTTATTTCTTTATTATTTTCAGCAGCAACATCAGGATAGATAAACCTTCAACTGAGACCCAAGTCAAGTATAGCAAAGAAAAACTTTCTATTTTGTCCTGGCAATCACATTTAGGGTGGTCCTTCTGTGTTTCAATAATCTCACCAACAACGTCCCTTCCCATGGTTTGTACTGGTTTCCCCTTCAGTTGATTCTAGATACAATTAAGCCAATTATTTTGATAACCAAAATTGGCCATCATATCCAATAAATAGTCAAACATAGATGGAGGGGCTTATGTAGCCCTACATCTCCCTGCTGAATCAGGGGTTTCTGGTATATTGTGGCAAGGAAAGCATGGTAGCCAGTGTCTGCACCACAGCACTTAGAAAATGTATTTCTATCCATAGGCAGGAAAAACAGTGAACTGCAAAGGGAACAAGCCTATAAACTCTCAAAGCCCATTCTTAGTGATGAACTTCCTTGAAATATGGTATTCAAACACATGCATCTGTGGGGACATTTTCTCATTCACATTTTCATAGCCAGGTATTTGACCCTGGTTGAACTCAAAAGGTTACTTAACAACCAGGAGAAATGAATGCATGAGAGGGAGGTTTGTGATGATGAGGACAGGGTTATAAGATTGGGATTGAGATGGGAGAGGGTGAGGGAGATGGTAATAAGAATGCACTATGCATTTAGTGAAATTATCAAAGAACCAATTTAATAATTGATTTTTATAAGGAAGAATGAAGTGTATTATTTTAGGCACAAAGCCATGAGTTCTTCAAATGTCCTTTTCTGAACTGTTTAAGATGATTTCTGAAATTTGCTGTTCAATAAAAATTTATATATATATATTTATAAATATATATATATATATATAAATTTATAAATTTTTATTGAACAGCAAATTATATATATAATTTTTCAGTTCTGTGGATTGGTCTCAGTGTCATACCCACACTAGGGAAATACACTAACACTGAGATTCATCCCTAGACTGATAGGTGATTCAATAAAGTTTATACACAGTATGATAAGGAACTCTTTGAGAAGTAATAGCTTATACTTGCAGATTTATTCACCTGAATGTCCTGATTAGTTAGAAAATTTTAAAGCATTTCCAAGCTCCTCTGAGACATCTAGTCTCTTATACTCATTGACTTAGCAAGTACTTAGTGCTTATCGTATCGAATTTCTGAAATGTTTGTTTTGTAATGTGAGACTGAATTTTTAGTTCTAAATATAGAGGGGATGTTAAATTTTACTTACATATTTATTTCTTTTGCATCCATTCATTCCATGTTCAAGATTAGATTATTTTATTGGTTTTAGAAAATGACCAAACAACATAAAAATTGATGCCATTAGTCTGCATTTAACTTTATTGCATGAACATGATTGAGTCAAATGCTCTCTACAGTTACACCAGAACACATTATGCTCAACTGATGAAAACAATTGATCAGGTTGTGGTATCATTTTAAGCACAAATATACATCTCCTTCTATATTGGGGATATTAGTAATAGTTGGAAAAATTTATCAAGCAACTGCTATTTCAATTTTTACATTAAGAACTTAATCATTAGCTCAGTCACCAAGACCATGTCAGGATTCTCTAGAAGAACAGAACTGATTGGATACAATGGAAAGATTTAGTTATGAACTTGACACACCTGTGTTGAGAGAGGCTCTATTTGGGAATTACCTCTACTGGAATGGCCAGTGGCCCTGTTGGTGAGACATTTTCTTGATTGTTGAGTGATGTGAGAGGGCCCAGCCCACTGAGGGCAGTACCAAACCTGGGCACTTTGTTCTCTATTGTATAAGAAAGCAGAATGAACATGACCCTGGTGAGTCTGCTACTGAACAATGTCCCTCAACAGTCTGTGATTCAGATCCTGTCTCAAGGTTCCTGCCCTGAGTTCCAACCTTGGGTTCCCTAAGTGAAGAACCTGGGAGATGTAAGATAAATAAACTTTTTCTCCCCAAATCGGTACTGTCAGTGTTTTGTCATAACAATTAAAAACAAACTAGAACAGAAGCTGGTAACAGGAAGCAGGTCATTGTTGTGAAAGACCTGACCTTAGTGCTTGCAGAAGGATTGTGGAAGTCAGCTACCCTTACGGCCCCATTTGTTCTGATCCTCCTTGCCATGGTCAGCTGACCTTGTGTTCCTTTTTTTTTTATTTTATTTTTTGGTATGGTCATGGATTAAAAAAAATGTTGGAATGGCAGGATTTTCTTTGGGGAGGAGATTCATTTGTGCTGCAAAGTAATTGTTTTCTTTCATTGTTATCTTTCATTGTTACTTTGACACCAGATACTAAAAATAAGCCTCCAGATCCATTGTTGAAATCTGATTGCCTTTAAGTGTTGTAGTTGCATGATTTGTAATTTCACTATTTGTTGTAAATCCATCTTAAAACTGAATAAGCATTGGTGTTGATGAGAACACCTGCTTGAGCATCCTGAAAATATCTTCTTCGCGTTTGGCTCTCTGCCATTCATACTTGTAGGGGTAAATCCCCATGCCTCTTCTCCCACCCAGACAAACACTGTTCCTAGCATTTTCCCTCTGTGGCTGGTTAGCCAATGATGGGTAACAGGCGCAGTTGGATGTCAGAATGCAAGAGGTGGGGCCAGCAATGTCTGAGCTTTGCACTCAAGCTCTCACTATGTTTGTCAATCTTTTTAAAAGTAAAGGGGTGAAAATATAGAGTGTTACACACCTGTGCAGCAGCATGCTTATCTCCTAGCCTCTGGAACAGATTTAGCCTGTGCTCAGAAGTAACAGCTGAGTCAGTGGTTTGGGCCAATGATTGGCACCAGATATGCTCCCAGAAGAAGCAGATGATCATATAAATCCCTATCTTTCCCCTGATTAGATGAGTTTGTAGGAGCTCACATTTTCACTGCTTTTCACCCAACTCCTGGAGTCTGTGGTGTTGATCCCTACTTGCTCCCTCTTTGGTGAAGACCTGGAACCCCTCTGGCTGGCCTGGAGGAGGTTCCTACACTATGACTGTCTTGTAGGTTGCTGCCAAAATTTTCTTCTATTACCTTCAGAGTTTCAGGTTTCATGTTAAGATCTTTTGATCCATTTGGAGTTGATTTTTTGTACAGTGTGAGTTGTAGGGGTTTAATTTTATTCTTCTACATATGGCGATCCAGTTTTGCTAGCACCATTTGCTGAAGATGCTGTCTTTCCTCCATTGCATATTTTTGGCCCCTTTGTCAAATATGAGGTGGCTGAAATTGTATGAGCTCAAGTTTGGATCTTCAATGTTTTTCTTTTATATTTTTCTTTTTTAAGTAGGCACTTTGAGCTGTAAATTTGTTTTAGGACTGCTTTAAAGTGTCCCATAATTTCTGTTGTGTTGTATTATCCTTTTTTATTTAATTCCAGGAATACTTTTATTTCTCCCTTCATCCATTCATTATTAGCACTGTGTTGTTTAATCTCCATGAGTTTTTGCAGATAGTAAGGCTTCTTCTGGTGCTAATATTAAGCTTCATTCCATTATGGTCTGATAGGATGAATGGAATTATTTCAATTTTTTGTATTTGTTAAGGTCTGTTTTCTGTACCAGTATGGGGTCAATTTTGGAGCACAGTCCATGGGGCCTAAATAGAAAGTATATTCTTTGGTGGGTGTATGGCTGGATTATTCAGTAGATGTCTGTTAGGTCCATTTCATGTATCATATTGTACAGTTCAAATTTCTCTCTTTTATTCTTTGTCCGGTTGACCAGTCCAAAGGGCATAATGGAGTATTGAAGTCCCCTACTCTTAGTGTTCTGGGATTAGTTTGTTCTATAAAGTACCCTTTGGCTGGCTGTAAGTGTCTGGGTCTGGGTCCAGGGCCAGGGAATCTTAGCCTGGTGATAGGGGATTGGCCAGAGTTCCCTAGCTAATGCGTTGGGATTCTGAAATATTGCCAAAGCTGAGCTGTATTTGGCTCTGGGCTTCTGCATCTCCTGCTGGGTGCTGAGTTTTCTTGTGAGAGTCTGGCATCAGGCTTGTTGGGTCGGGCTATGTCTCTGCCGGAACTGGATCTGCCTGGAGCTTAGCAGGAGTAGAGCTGGAGCCAGAGCTCTGGTCCAGTTGTGGACCTCTGGGTCAGTGGGCATGTCTTGTCTTGCCTCTTGGGAGCAGTTAAAGTGGATGGACACTTGTGTGTGGCAGGCAGGCAGGCTCTATCTTATCCTCCACTCCCACCACAGGAGCCTGGATGTGGGCGCCAGATCCTTAGCTGTGTTAGCCAGAACTGGAGCTACAGAGCATCAGGAGTTCTTCTTTAGAGATCCAGGTTTGGGGTGCCTGGAGCAATAACTACCGAGCCTGCTGAGCTGGAACTGGAGATCCTAGGAGCTATGAGCTGGGGTTTGGGCCTGGGTACTGGGCACTACTACTGGGTCTCTGCCTCTCCATATCTCTGCCTGCATGGGCCTTCTGGGTGTCCATGCTGCTGGGGCTCCTGCCTGCTTCCACCTTGGCTGGCCTGTTGGGGCCCCGACCTTTGTATTTTTTTATCTCTGGAATTTTGCTTTACTGAGTTATTCTCTGACAAGAGTTATACTTTATCCAACATAACTGAAGCAGAGTATGAAGATTTCATTTATTTATTCAGCAAAACCTGACTCGGCAACAAAGCACTACATAGAATGTGTGCCTTCAATTGGGTGTTACCCAAGAGATAATTTATATTCTACACAAATTTCAAGGTACTATATCATTTTATTCCTAGTTTTACTCGAGTGTAAATTTTATTATATGGAGTAAACTGTCACTTGTGATTTGTGGACAATATTAAAAGAGGAAATCTAGAAACTACGTTATAAAAATGAAAGAATGATCCAATTCATTGGAAAAGATTCAAATGAAGAAAGGAAAATTAACACTAGTAAAACATTCAGTCATCTTCAAGTGATTCCCTTTTTTTTTTATTACAAGAAACCTGCTGTAATTTTTTTTTTTTTTTTTTTTTTTTGGTCTTTTCGAGAAAAGGGTCTCCTGTAGCCACAGCTTGTCCTGGAACTCAACTCTGTAGACCAGGGCTGGGCGCCTTAAACTCACAAAAGATTCACCTGCCCTCTGCCTCCCAAGTGCTAGGATTAAAGGCTTGCACCACCAGGCCAGGCGAAACCTGCTGTGTTAACATATTTTCCTATAATATTAATAGGGTGAACATTAAGTTTTCAGAACTCTTAAAATGTTATCCTACATGTTCCTTGCATTCTTTATTCCCCTATATCCTAATGTGCACAGGTGACCAGGATGATCTTAAAAAAATATTGGCCGTAGCGGTTAAGAGCCTCGACCGCTCTTGCAGAGGACCCGGTTCGATCCCCAGCACCCACATGGGCGGCCGAGAGCCGTCTGAAAACTCAATTCCAGAGAATCTCCAGTTCCAGGGGAGTCCGCACGCCCTCTTCTGACCTCCACCGCGCATTGCATGTCTACAGGGTGCACAGACCTTGCATGCAGATAATACATTCACTACACATTATGGAATAATAAAAAAAATATAAACAGATTTATTCAAGTACCGCTGCAAAAAACTACTTCACTATAAAAGACTCTTAGGAATGACAAACCATTAAGGACTTGTTGCACCTAACTCTATGAACTACTGGTAGTGCTCTTCTATGTTCCAGGTAAATTTATTCTTTGTCATTTATGTATTTCACCAAGGACGATTTTTTCTAGTATTTTGTGCAAATTCTATTAAACAAGAGGGTGTGAGTTATGAGGCATGCATTTAGGAGTGCATAATGTAGTGGGCTTATGGGATGGCTAGTGGTTAGAAAGCAGCAACGACTGCTCTTACAGAGGGACCGGGTTTCGATCCCCAGCACCCCCACATGAACTGCCGGAGACCGTCTGAACTCCAATTCCAGAGAAACTCCATTCCAGGGGGAAATCCGATGCTATCTTCTGATACCTCTGCGGCATTGCACGACACGCCGGGTGCACAGACTTCATGCAGACAGTACATTCATACACACACAGAAATAAATAAAAATTAATAAAAAAAATAAAAAAAGGAGTGCATAATGTTCTTTCTGAGGACCTGAATTCAGTTTCCAGAACACATATGAGCTGCAACTGCACATCGAGGAGACCCTATGCAATCCTCTGGCCACCTCTGCAGAAGTCATCAGAAATAAGACACCCATTAAGAAGTCACATGAATAGCTGGGTGTGGTGGCGTCAGGCCTTTAAATCCTAGCAGCTTGGGGCAGAGGCAGGCAGATCTTTGTTTGGAGTTTCAAGGCCAGCCCTGGTCTATCAGAGGAGTTCCCAGCACACATTGAGCTGCCTGCACATCGAGGAGACCCTCATGGCTCATGTACGATGTGGCACATCTGCTAGATATGTCATTGGTGCAGAAATAAGACACCCATTAAGAAGTCACAGAATAGCCGGGCGTGGTGGGCGCAGTTTGGGGCTTATAATCCTACACTTTGGGGCAAGAGGCGGCGATCTCTGTGAGTGTCAAGGCCAGCCTGGTCTACAGAGTGAGTTCCAGGACAGCTGAGGCTACAGGGAGACCCTGTCTCAAAAAGACCAAAAAAAAAAAAAAAAGTCACAGAATAATACATCAAACTTAGCTCTAGAGCTGTGAATCCTCACATATCTTTTACACTATAGTTATATAATTAATGATGCAATTTCAAAAATAAAGTTCTTTGTTCCATAAACTTTCAGTTACCAGTTAATTATATAAAATTTTTCCATTTTGTTTTGAATTTGAGGTTTTTATATTAAAATCCAGAATTCAATGATAGCATTTAGGATTGGAAGGAAATTATTGTCTTTGTAATTGTTCAAGACAACGAATCAACAGATCAATGCAGACAGAGCACCATTTATATTATTTGCCAGTAGGACTTATTTAAAAAATATTGAGATTTGTACATTTCATATAACAGTTCTTAATCAGATTTAGAATCCCTCCCCTTTCCATGTTCCCCAAGCACCCACAGGAACTCATGTATTCAGCCATACATGTTATGTGCAATCCAGTTAAGCATTTGAATCCAGATGTCCTTCAGTGGAAACTCATCCACTGGAGTCCAGTTAGCATGCCTAGGACCATAAGTAAGACCTAGTCTCCCTCATCCAGTAATGACCAGTCTCCAATTGTTCCAGACTTGGGCTGAACCACCAACCCATTTTTCTCTCTACTCTGGACCCTTGTCTGTTTTAGTTGGCATGGGTTCTGTGCTCTGTGCCACTGTTGCACAAGATCATATCTTCAAGCTGCACCTGGCCTGAAAGTCTCTGTTTCCCAATGTTCATGAACTAGCAGTAGCTCTTACAATCTTTCCTCCCCATCTTCTTCAATGCTCCCTAAACTGTGGGTGGGCGAGGTTTAATACAGGAGTCCTATCCAGGGACACACACTCTATGGTGTCTTATTCTTTAATGTTTGGCCATCTGTGGTCATCTGAGTGCATCACACTATATTGTATAATGAAGCTTCACTGGTGAGAGTTGAGTGATAAGCTAGGATTCTCTCTTCCCCTGGTTCTGCTGTGTTCCATGAGCCTTATGGATTGTGTCACCTAGGACAGGAAATTTCTAAGACATTTATTCTTTCTGTCTGACAAATTGTGGGATTTTGCAATAATTTCCATTTGTTGCAAAAGGAAGCTTCCTATTGGTTTTTGGTATACTCCTCTGTAAATATAATGTTCCGCATTTAGCATTTGGCATGACATCTCTTATTAAGGACATAGTTCCATGGGAATTCCAAAGCAATAAAGAGCCTGAGTAGGGGCTGGAGAGATGGCCTAGCGGTTAAGAGCGCCGACCGCTCTTACAGAGGACCCGGGTTCGATCCCCAGCACCCACATGGCGGCTGAAAACCGTCTGAAACTCCAAATCCAGGAGAACTCCAGTTCCAGGGGAATCCGAGACCCTCTTCTGACCTCCGCGGCATTGCACGACACGGGTGCACAAACCTGCATGCAGACAGTACATTTATACACATACAGAAAAAAAAAAATTAAAAAAAAAAAAGAGCCTGAGTAAAGCAGTCATGGAAATAATTAAATTAGATGAAGAATTTATGTGCGCATGCAAATACGAGTTTTATAGAAGTTTCCAAACAACCACCCAAGTCTAATGAATACCATCATCCACAGATATTTAGCAGGCCTCCAGGAGTCTATGACTATCTTTAGATACAGAGAAAGGACTGAAAGAGAAATTTGGTCACTATTCTTGTGGGAGACCAAAACAAAATCAAACCATAGACATGTAAGAAATTTTAAAAAAATCATGAGAAACACGTAAATAAGCAACCTTGAAACATCAACTACTGTCCCAATGGTACAAAAGATAAAAAAGTACAGGCTGCTCTGGAGCCATCAAAAAGCTGGGAAAGTGACCAAGACAAGGAAGAAGAAGCTGCTCTGGAAGAATCAGTAAATACAAAGAAACAAAGTTTTCTCTGTGCAATAATTTTTAGAAAGCAAGGATATTTAATGGAAAATTAAAATTGTAAGATTGACCCAAACTTTGCCAGGCTTTAATTAAGGATGTTAACATATAACAGCAAATAGCAGTCAAAAATGATGTAAATATGGGTCAGTGTAGATTTATTATGAATAGTGAAGTATGTATACTAGGTAAGTTACATTAAGAATTTTTATTTTCCAACTTATTGGTTTCTTATTTACTTATTAGAATTAAATGTAATAATGTAATATATTAAGCAGATAGCATGATATTATATTACTCTCTCATTTAAAAATGTGGTTCAACTATAGTTTCCAGCTTTATCCTGGTGTCAATTTGTCAATTATTCTTAGAGTTAAATTAGCAATCTTGAGAAATTACTACTACGATGATGATGATGATGATGATGATTACTATGCTAAAAAAATACCAAACCTCTCCTGACCTACAAAGATTTTAAGCATATTCTGATATAATCTATAAATCGTACAAACCTTTAAGTTATAATGTTACATAAGTCTATCCATTTTTGCAAAAATAGAAACTATTGTTTTGGCTGGTTTGTATTAATGGCTATTTATTTATGTTTTTACCCCCTATAATTTTTATAAAAGTTTTATGAAAGTAATAGTAATGGAACACATTTAGTATATGGAACCATTTTCTGTTTTCATTCTGGTCCAACAATTATGTGTTATAATAAATACCTCGATTGTCTACCTAAGGGATGCTAAGAACTCCACCAGAAAACTCCTAGAAACGATTAAGAGCTTTGGTAAAGTGGCAGGATACAAAATAAACCTAGAAAAATCAGTAGCCTTTCTGTACACCAACAACAAGCAATTGAAGAAGGACTACAAGGAGACCTTCCCACTCACAATAGCCTCAAAAACAATAAAATACCTAGGAACAAACCTAACCAAAGACACCAAGGATCTCTACAACAAAAATTTTAAACCCCTGAAAAAGGAAATTGAGGAAGACATCAGAAGATGGACAAACCTCCCATGCTC
>VZQC01007390.1:0-44754 GCA_009823505.1 Rhizomys pruinosus | reverse complement strand
ATTCTGATATAATCTATAAATCGTACAAACCTTTAAGTTATAATGTTACATAAGTCTATCCATTTTTGCAAAAATAGAAACTATTGTTTTGGCTGGTTTGTATTAATGGCTATTTATTTATGTTTTTACCCCCTATAATTTTTATAAAAGTTTTATGAAAGTAATAGTAATGGAACACATTTAGTATATGGAACCATTTTCTGTTTTCATTCTGGTCCAACAATTATGTGTTATAATAAATACCTCTGCCAAAAAGGGCCATCTTTCAAGATATGTGTTTAGATTATTCATTCATAATTTAAAATAAAATAAATTTCTGGACACAGTCACCAGGTTTTTGCAACAAATTACAGTGACTGAAAAGAGGAAAGGGAATTGATATTTTAGCTCTGGGCAACATGAGACTATCACTAAAGTACAGTCTAAAGTGTGGATTGTGTTTCACCTTATCTCTGCCCTGCCTCCTGGTTGGCAAAATAAAGGGCTAGAGAGGCAGCAGTAAAGAGTACTGTGCTGGATACTAGAGGGAAACATGACATTCTCTTTATGTTTGTTAATAGGGCATGACAGTAGCTCCCAAACCACCGGAAGCAGTGTGCTTACTCTGTCTTATGGCATTGATGCAGAGAAGGATACAGTCACTTAAGGAATGAAAGTAAGGCTTTCCCTTGCTCCATGCCAAGTGGTTGGTGGATACGTGGATTTCAGAAATTTTAGATGGTATACCTAAGGTAGTTTTAGATACTGTTGAGAAACTTCCATACTGATTTCCATAGAAGCTACATCTGTTTCTCCTTAGACCAGCAATTAATAAGAGCTCCTCTTTCCCACATGCTCATCACCATTTGTTGTCATTTATTTTTTTGATATTTAAATTTTCTTAATGGCCAATGAATCTTTTTTTAAAGTAGATACTGAACATTTGTGCCTCTTATATTAGCAACTGTTCAATTAATTTCTCCACTTATTATTGGACAGTTTATTTTAGTATTTGATTCTTGCATTTCTTTCTGTGTAATAGAAATTAAACTCCTGGTTGTGCCATTGGTAGAGGAAAGAGATGCCAGAAGAGAGGTCTGCTTTTTCCCTATCTTTTCTTTTCTTTTTTTTTTTTTTGTCTTTTTGAGACAGAATCTTTCTGTAGATCCAGCTGTCCTGGAACTCTCTATGTAGACCAGGCGGGCCTGAATTCACAGAGATCCTCCTGCCTCTGCCTCCTAAGTGCTGGAATTGTGTACTACCTTGCACAGTGAATGTGTCTAAATTGGACTGAAAGATAATGTATGAAATACATGAATCATCAATAAAAGTATTAAAAAAAAAGAAATTAAACTCCTATCTGAGGTGCAGCTGGAAACACTTTCTTCCATTCTGTTTCCTCCTCACTGAATGTATACTATCCCTACAATACAGAGGACGTTTAGCTTAAAATCATATAACTTCTCACTTCTAGATGTTACCTCACATACTGAATTTCTTTCCAGAAACTTACTGCCAGTATCTTCAAGTGAGTTTCCTAAATTTTCCTTCTGTAGTTTAGGCATCCCAAGTTTTTGACTGAGGTCTCTGATTCATTTTGTGTTGAGTTTTGTGCAGATTGACAGGGGGAGGGCTAATTTTGAAATTCTGTTTGTGGATGCAATTTTTATAGCACCATTTGAAAAAGACACTATCCTTTGTTATTTATTTTTGAAACTTCTGTCAGAAATTTGGTAACTGTATCAATGATCCTGTGACACATCTGTTCTTTAATCTCAGTACATACTTAGTCATCAGTATGGCTCTTTAGTGAAATTTAAGGTATTGTTTGTGATAGCTCTAGCATTCTGTCCCATTGAGATTACATTGAGTATTGGGGATCTTTTGTGTTTTCATATGAATTTTAAGGTTTTGTCTGGTTCTGTGAAGGATGTCCTTTGAATTTTGAGATAAGAACATACGAGATCTCTTAAAATTCTCAATCCATAATAATGGAAGTCTTTATATTTTAAGGCGTAATTTTGAAATTTCTGACTTCAGATTATATTTTCATTGAAGAGGTATTTAACCTCCTTGGAAGGTTTATTGATGTTTTCAAAAACACTGTAGAAGAGATAGTTTATTGAATTTCTTTCTTGACTAATTCGATGCTGGTGTATGTCAAAGATTCTGAGTTAGTTTGTTGATATTGTCTACTATGACATTGCTGAAAGTTAAAAGATCTGAGAGTTTACTGGTGACATTTGCAGGTCTGACTATGTATAAGATAATAACATCTTCAAATAGGGATAATTTGACTTCTTTCAATTTGTGGCTGTTTTCTTTTTTCTCAAGTAATATTACTCTAAGACTTGAGAAAAATATTGAATGAGTGGAGCAAGTAGTCCCCGTGTATCATTCCTGATTTTACAGGAAATGTTCTCAACTTTCCCTTATTTGGTGTAATATAGACTAAAGATTTGTCACATATAAACTTTTTATTTTGAGAATTGCTCCTTTTATTCCTAATTCCATCAAGAATTTGTCCCTTGAACTTTGTCAAATGCTTTTTTGCACCTATTGACATAATCAGGATTTATGACATTAAATCTATTTTTGTGGCATTCTTTAAGTATTGAAATTTTGTAAGTCGAAACAAGACCTTATCCCTAGGATTAAATTGATTTTTTATTATGAATTAACTTTGTATTTTCTAGAATTTATTTTGTAAATATTTTGATGAGCACTGTTACTAGATTTTTTTTTGAAAACTGTTCTTTTCTCTTCCTATCTTTATTGTATTCTGATCTGAATTAGGTTTCAGAACAATGTTGACTTCATAGTGGAGTTTTGTTATATTCCATTGCATTCTGTTTTGTGGAACAGTTTGAAGAGAATTGATGTTAATTATTACCTAAAAGTTTGCTAGAATTCAGTGGTAAAGTTCTAGACTTTTCTTTTTGACAGGATTGTTAATTAGTGATGCAATCTCATTTCTTGGTAATGCACTCTCAATTTTTTTTTTTTTATTTTCTGGATTTCACGTTGGTAGATAAGATGTGTTTAAAATTTATTCATCTCTTCTAGATGTTTCAGGTTTGGGGAATGTAAGTTTTCAGAGTATTCCCTTATCTTCATCTGGATTTTATTGGAGTTAATTTTAAAATTTTAACTTTTTATCTCTAATTTCATTAATTTGTCTATCCTCTTGTGTTGTGTTTGGCTATAGAGTTACAAATTTTGTTAGTCTTTTCAGGGAAAAAACTTTGTATGATTATATGTGTTGTTATTTTCTCTCTATTTCAATATTTTCTGCCCCAGTCAGTCGTTATTATTTCTTGGTATGGCTTGCATTTAGACTTGTTTTCTTCTTGATCATATAATCTTGAAGAAAAATGTAATTATCAGATCTCTGACTATATAGTGTAAACCTTTATAGCAATATGCTTTCTACTTAGAGTTGCTTTAGCTGTATCTCATACATTCTAATATGGTGGGCATCATTTTCGTTTGATTCTGGGAGGACTGCCCATTATTGCTTCATTCATCAAACTATTGTTTCTGAAAGGGTATATTTTTTTATTTTCTTTTTTTAAAATTTATTTTTATGTGTATGAATGTACTGTCTGCGTGCAGGTTTGCGAACCCATGTCATCGGAACAGGGCATCAGATTCCCCTGGAACTGGAGTTAAAGACGATTCTCAGCCACCATGTGGGTGCTGGGATCGAACCTGGGTCCTCTGCAAGAGCAGTCAGCGCTAGGCCATCTCTCCAGCCTCCCCCCCCCCTTTATTTTCTTTTTGGTCTCTTTGAGACAGGGTCTCGCTGTAGCCATTTTTCAATCTCCAATTATTTCTGTAGATTCTGTGGTTTCTCTTGATGTTAGTTTTTACTTTTTTAAATAGTATCTATAAAGTACAAAGAATGATTTAGATTTCTTGGTTTATATTTGTTAAGGCTTGATTTGTATTGTATAACGTGATAAATTATGCAGAAAGTTCCATAAACTATTGAGATGTATGATTTCCCTGCCTGTTGGATGAAGTAGTCTGTAAGTATCTGTGTAAATCCATTGATCTATAATATATTTTAATTCTAAAATTTCCTTGTGGAATTTTAGTTTGAAATGTGCTTTTAGAGATGAAAGCAGGATATTAAAATATTCTTCTATTATAAAAGACTTGATATGAATGATATTTAATATTCATTGTTTATGAATCGGTATCCCTACTATTTAGTACATTGCTATTCACAATTATTACATCTCATTAGAAATGTCCCCTTATTAATTGATATACCATTAGAATAAGATTACCACTTCATTTATAAGGATTTTTCTCAAGCTTCCATTTGCTCTGCAGGCAGATTTTCACTCTTCTAGTCTCAGTTTTAGATGTTTTTCCAGTGATTTCCTTGGAAATAATCAATGTTTAGATAATGATATTTAATCTAATTAATAATTTAAACAGTGGGTTGAAACTATTTGGTCTTAAGATTACTCTTCACTGTAATTTATTGTTTTTGGATTTTGACATTAATTCTGTTTATTTGTGTAACTTGTAGTTTGTTTATACTACTCCTATACTAGTATTATGATTTTGCTGGGTTGCTTCTTTGAACAAACAACTTCCTTACACATTCTCTTACATTCATTTTTCTCTTGGAATGTATTCTAGCCTGTGTTCCCATAGATGAGAATGTCTTCTTCCTTTGTTTATGCTATTTCCTTCAGGTGTTTTTTTTATTAATGTTGGATTACTTGCGTTCATTTGAGCTTATCTTGAAATGTTCTTTATATATCAAATGTGAGGTGACTTTGCTGGTTCTAATAATTTTTGTTGATGATTATTTGTTTTCAAATACTGAAATATATTATTTCATATTTTCTGACTTTAAGTACTGCTGAAGAGATATATGATGTGATTGTGGTATATTTGCCTTTCCATGTATATTAACATTATTTTACTATAGTGCTTTGTATTGTATCTATGATACTTATTTTATTTTATTTTATTTATTTATTCATGTGTATGAATGTACTGTCTGCATGCAGGTCTGTGCACCCATGTTGTACAATGCTACGGAGGTCAGAAGAGGATGTCGTATTCCCCTGGAGATGGAGTTCTCCTGGAATTGGAGTTACAGATGGTTCTCAGCCGCCATGTGGGTGCTGGGGATCGAACCCGGGTCCTCTGCAAGAGCAGTCGGTGCTAGGCCATCTCTCCAGCCCCAATACTTATTTTTGATATATTAATTGTGACATGCCATGGAGACCTTCTTCTCTATTCATGTCTAATTGATATTCTAATTGACTCTTCTGTCTGTACATCTATTTCTTCATTTTGGGGACATTTTGTGCTATATCATTGAGCATATTGAAATGACTTTAAACCTTATGTTACCTCCATAGTACATCACTTGGTCTAAGGTTTGTTCTGTTGAACATAACATAACTTGGAAAATAATTTCTTCTTCTTCTTCTTCTTCTTCTTCTTCTTCTTCTTCTTCTTCTTCTTCTTCTTCTTCTTCTTCTTCTTCTTCTTCTTTTGGTCTTTTTGACACAAGGTCTCCCGTTAGTCCCAGCTGGCCTGGAGCTCCCTATGTAGACAAGGCTGACCTTGAGCTCAGAGATCCGCCTGTCTCTGCCTCCCAAGTGCTGGGATTAAAGGTGTTGACCACCACACCCTTCATGCATATTATATTATTTGAAAAATACTAGCCGTGTATGGTGGTGCACAGCTGTAATCTTACCACTTGGAAGGCAGTGGCAGGTGGATCTTTGTGAGTTTAAGGCCAGCCTGATCTACAGAGTTAGTTAAAGAACAGCTGGGGCTACAGGGAGAACCTGTCTCAAAAAGACCAAAAAAATATTTAATTGAGGCTGGAGAGATGGCTCACTGATTGAGAATCCTGGCTGCTCTTACAGAGGACCCAAATTCGAATCTAGGCACCCATATGGTGGATAACGGTTGTTCTTAACTCCAGATTCAGGGGATCTGATGCAATTTTCTGACATGTGTGGGCTCGACATGAATGCATTTGCACACATGCAGGCAATACACACATACACATAGAACAAATAAATAAAATATTTTAAATTTTAAATTATTTTTATTTTTTTATTCACTGACTTTGTATATGACTTCAGGTGGCTATGTGATGGTAAGTGAGTGAGTACAAACAAGGGCGAACATGCGGGCTGTGAGGATAGCACAACTGTTAAAGGCTGAGGCTAAGAACCGCAAAAAAAAACAAGGGCAAACATGCATGTGGATATCAGTAAACAGATTGCAGGTATCAGCTTTCTCTTTCCAGTTTGTATGTCCCAGTTTTCAAACTCCAGTCACCAGTCTTGGATCCAGGGTTTATTTTCCCACTTCTTGTTGGCCTAAGTTCTTTATAAATGTCTTAATGTGACTTCCAGGACAGCTGGAGCTACAAGGAGACCCTGTCTCAACAGATAAAAAAAAAAAAAAAAAGTCTTAATGTATTATGGTTGCAACCTTACCACAATTCCTGAAATTCATTAATCATGTTGTTCTTTCATTTGATGATACTTTCCATTGTGTTTTTACTGAATTGACTGGAAATTTAATTGCTTATATTTTACATTGATAAATGTACTAAGTTCTGAATTGATTTCCTTATCTCATGTATTTTTCCCAAGTTTTTGTATGTTTATTATCCATTAGAGAAATAGGACAATGAAGTCTGTTTTCAGAAATTCCTCTCATCATACTTTCATAGTTTCAGGATATTGGGAAGTTGTGACCTTGGGGAGGGGTTTTAGTGAATTATTATCTAACTCATTTTTTTTATTTTTTTTAATTATTTATTTATTTACTTATTTATTTATTTTTGTATGTGTATGAATGTACTGTCTGCATGGAGGTCTGTGCACCCATGTCGTGCAATGCCGCGGAGGTCAGAAGAGGGTCTCGGATTCCCCTGGAACTGGAGTTCTCCTGGAATTGGAGTTACAGATGGTTCTTACCCGCCATGTGGGTGCTGGGGATCGAACCCGGGTCCTCTGCAAGAGCGTCAGTGCTCTTAACCACTAGGCTATCTCTCCAGCCCCATCTAAATCATTTTTTGTGTGTCTTTATTGTGTTTTGAACAATTGTTGGGATAGATGTGGTCTCCTGTTTTTAGTTTTCCCTCTTCTTCCCATTATTTTATTTTATAAAACTCCTTGTCATATGTCTTCCTTTATATTTAAGTTCTATATTAACTTTATACTATAGTATATATAGTATAAATATAGGGACTTTAACTATAGTAACATGTATAATGATTTGACAGCAGCCCTGATGTTAACTATAGTAGACACTTATGGACATCATCTCTGTCCCTTTTAAGGTTAAATACAATGGTCCTGTAGTACTAGGTAGATACAATGTAGAATGCTTGGTTTCCAGAGCTAAGAATTACATCATTTGGGTAGTAAAGTGGGACAAAAAAAAATTATGATGCCCTCAGTCAGTATTTATTCATCTGTTATAAAGCTATGGTTTCTCCTTTTCTTGGTACTCTTTACTGTCAGTCTCCATAGGTGAGAAGATGGGAAGATGGCTAGTTGCCTCAGAGATTCACACTGGTCAGTGTGCTCTACCAGCTGACCAGAATTTCTTTGGCTGACATTTCTTTGTCAGAAACACATAGTCTGAATCACCCAACATAGGAATTACAAACACATTTCCATTATCAAGAAAGTTAATCTATCTACACTGGGCTTTCCTTGCCCGAGACTTTTTGAGAGTGGCTCCCAGATAAAAGCTACCCAGGGAAAAGAAGAAATATTTCAGCCCCAAGAATCTAAATTCTTCCAATATCACTCAAGTAATTCCATTGGAGACAGACATTGAACCCCCCAAACACATTGACAAATGTTCAAAGTCAGATTTAGTGTGGTGAGCATCTTAACTTCCATCCTAAGTGCATAACATAGTCACACTTACAGACTATAAATTAAAGAACTGTGAACATCCTTTGCCTTTATACAATACCACATTTGTTGTAATTTCTTAAACAACAATGGAAAATTAATGCACCTATCTAGTCCAAGTTTTTAATGCATTTAATTTCCTGCCTATTAAGGATTTTTTTTGCTGTTAGGTACGTGCATGTTTTCTATTGCTATTCATGCCTAAATTGGACACAAAAGTGCTCTACGCCTTCTGCACATCCTCTGAAGTAATCTTTAATTGATTTTCATTGTATTCACTATTTCGTGAACTACAGTGGCCATTTTTATATACTTGGGTGAGACATAATCATCTATTTGATTCCTTGTCTGCTATTTTCCTTCATTGTGCTCTACACATAACAGTACCTCCAAAAGGAGAAAAAAAGTATATAAAAGCAACATTTCTAGATCATAGTACTAACTTTGTATATATATATATATATTATATAATATATACAGATGAAAATATGTACATGATCAGGTGCAATAACCACTATGTAAATGACCAATATAATTGAAATCATTAAGTAAATTAAAGTGCAACTACATAATGTGTTCACTTAATGACAAAATAGTAATAGTAAATTTGGTGGAGTAAATGTATAAGAGATTTTGAATAAAATATAAATGGTAGATATAGGTGGAACCATATTAAAATTAAGTGAGATTCCATTAAACAATGTTTTAAGTATTTTTATGCAACTCCTAGAATATTTCTCAGTCCAATAGAGACTCATTCCCCTTTCCATGCCCCCCATCCGACCAAAGTTCATGCATTCTGCCATATATATCTTGTATTTTTTTCTGAGACTTTTAAAAGTTTTTCTGTGCCGAGTTTTATTGTTTGGGGGAGAAGTTTACCGTTTCAGTCAGTTCTTTGTCCCAATCTTTTGTTGTTTTCCCTACAAGTTTTATTGCTCCAAAATATACATATATATGTGTGTGTGTGTGTGTGTGTGTGTGTGTGTGTGTGTGACATATACACATATACCAAAATTATAACAACTGAAAATAAACTATGTTAATTCCAAATCATATTTCAGAATTCACATTTATCCTTTTAAATTTTATGTTACTGTAAAATATGCATATATACCTTCCACCCTTATACCAAAATTACGAAGACTAAAAATAAGTGGTGCCCATTAAGGGATTCACATTATAAGAGAACAGTTGCTTGCAGATGGAAAGAAATATAACATAAACATTGCTCACCTTGCCTTACAACTAGGGATTAGGTGCTAGCATCCACAAATGAGGGATAACATTTGTCATTTGGTTTTCTGGGACTGTGCTATTTCACTTAGCATAATGGCTTCTAGTTCCATCCATTTACCTGCAAAGTTCATGATGTCATCTTTACCACTGCATACAACTCCACTGTGTACATGTACAACATTTTCTTTATCCACTCTTGGAAGAGAGCCGCTTGGGTTGGTTCTAGTCCTCTGCTATTGTGAACAGAGCTGAAATAAACACAAATGTGCATGTATCTCTGTGGTATGATGAGTCTTTTGGGTATATATCCAGGAGTGGTATGACTGGGTCAGATGGAAGGTTCACTTTGAGCCTTTTAAATGTTCTCCACACTGCTTTCCATAGGGGTTGTACTAGTTTATATTCTCACCAGCAGTGAATGAGTTTCCCTTTCCCTACAACATGTCCAGCATTTGGTATCTTTTGTTTTCTTGATCCTGGCTAGTCTTATTTGTGTGAGGTGATATCTTTTTTATTTTTCACATAAATTTATTTATTTATTTATTTATTTATTTATTTATTTATTTATTTATTTATTTATTTTTAACAGTTCTAGACCCGTGTTCCCGCCCATTCCCCCACCCCGCCAGAGCTCGTGCATTCTGCCAAACATGCTTTTCATCTCTTAGTCTCTCTCAATATTTTCCATGGGGAAGTTGACTGTTTTGAGCAGAAGTTCACTGTTTCAGTCAGTTCTTTGATGTAGTCTTTTCTGTTGTTGTTGTTGTTGTTGTTTCCAAAATGCATTACGCCCAACTGCTTTGTACAAAAGCTCAGGAGGCCCTACACAAGAAATACAACTGGGTAATTGGCACTAGCATCCACAGATGAGGGATATCATTTGTCGTTTGTTTTTCTGGGACTGTGTTACTTCACTCAGCATGATGTCCTCTAGCTCCAGCCATTTTCCTGCAAAACTCGTGATGTCCGTCTTTCTTTACTGCTTCAGAGAATCCCATTATGTAGATGTACCACATTGTCCCTATCCACTCATCAGTTGAGGATGTAGGTTGTCCAGCTCCTTGCTAGTGTGAAGAGAGCTGCATAAACATGGTCCCGTGCATTTTCTCTGTGGTGGCGTAAGTCTTGATGGTACGTGCCCAGGAGTGGTATGGCTGGGTCGGGTGGCAATTCATTCCAAGGCTTCCAAGGGTTCGCCAACACGGCTTTCCATAGTGGCTGTAATGAGTTACATTCCCACCAACAGGGATGAGTGGTTCCCCTTTCCCCCACAACCGCGCCAGCACTTGGTATCATTTGTTTTCCTTGATCCTAGCCAGTCTTATTGGAGTAAGATGAAGATCTTAAAGTGGTTTTTATGTGCATGTCTTAATGATTAGTGATGTGAACACTTCTTGAGGGTTTCTCAGCCATCTCTAAAGCCTCACTTGTGAAGCTCTGTTAAGCTTGCTCCACGATTTGAGTGGGTCCATTTGGTTTTCTTTTCTTCTGTTTTTTTTTGAGTATTGATTTAATAATATTCTGGAGATCATGCTTTGTCAGATGGTATCTGGGTTGAAGGTTTCCTCCCACTCTGTGGATTTCTCTTCAACTTCCTTGATTAGTTCTTTGATGTACAGAGCTTTTGAGTTAAATGAAGGTCCCCTTTGTCAATTGTCCACCTTAAACTTTGCCCAGCTGCTGTCTGATATAGAAAATCTCTTCCTATGCCCTATGTCGTAGTAGGTTGCCGCCAACTTTTTCTTCTATCGTTTTCAAAGTTTGGGGTTTCACGCTGAGGGCTTTGATCCATCCCTGATTTTAACTTTTGTACAGGGTGAGGTAAAGGGTTTTAATTTCATTCTTCTACAGTGGTGATTCAGTTGGCAACAGCACTTGTTAAGAGCTGTCTTTGGCTCCAGTTGTGTCTCTTCTGGCCCCCTTGTCAATATGAGATGGGTGAAATTGTATGTTGTCAGGTTTGGATCTTCAGTTTTGGTTACGTGGTCAACGGGTCTGTTTTTTGTGTGCCAGTACCAGGCTGGTTTTTTTTTTTTTTTTTTTTTTTTTTTTTATTTTTTGGTTTTGTTTTATATTTCCCCTTGTTTTGCTCTTTTCTCTCAGGGTTTTGGCTATTCGGGTTCTTTTGTTTTGTCCAAAGAATTTAAGCAACTTTTTTTTTTCCCCAAGCCTGTAAGAAACTGTTGGGGATTTTTTGATTGGCATTGCATTAAATCCAAACAAGAGTTTCTGTAGAATGGAAACAGTATTTACAATGTAACTTTCCCAATCCATGAGCATGGGGAGGTTTTTTCCATCTTCTGATGTCCTCTTCAAAATTTCTTTCTTTAAAGGTTTAAAATGTTTTGTTGTAGAGATTTTGGTGCTTTGGTTAGGTTTTTGTTCCTAGGTAGTTCACTGTTTTTGAGGCTATTGTGAGGTGGAAGGTCTCATTGAATTCGTTTCTCCAGATTCTGTTTAGCTCTTTACTCCATCTTTAGAGCAAGTCATTTGTTTTCTTTTCATTTTTTTTTAATTGTTATTTTATTTCTACATGTTTATGAAGTACAATGCAGTAATTTAATACATGAAACAGTAATGTGTCATAATATCATAGTGAATATCTAGATTTCCTTTAACTTATTTATGGGGTAGAAACTTTTTTCCATAGGTCATACATCCTTTCTCGTCAAATCTAGAACTGCTTCTCTTTCCATGCCCCCTTACACCACCCAAGTCCCCGAACTCTGCAATAACCCCCAAAAAAAAAAAAAATGTCCAGCATCTTTTCCTGAAGTTTTCAGTATTTTTTCTTCACTTCCTTAGTTATTTTTTGTTGTTGTTTTCTCCAACTTCTATTGCTACAGTAGAGATATATATATATATATATATAATCACTTGAATTGGAGGACTTTTTTTTCCTGAAAGATGTCATGTTTTCCTTAAGAAAGTACTGGAAGATTCCTCCTTGATAATCCCAAACAACTATCAACCTGCACTTTTGCTCCTCATTGGGGTCTTCTCCCCATGGTCCCTCTTATTTCTTTGTTTTTGAGAAGTTTATATATTCTGGATGTTAACACCCTGTGAGATGTATCACTGGTGAAGGTTTCATCCCACTCTGTGGGTTTTCTCTTCACATCATTGATTGTTTCTTTCACAGTAGAGGAACATTTGGGTTTAATGAGGACCCACTTGTCAACTGTTGACCTTATTTTCTCCTCAGCTGGTGTCTGATTTAGAAACATATTTTCCTACACTTATGTCTTGTAGGGTGCTGCCAATGATTTCTTCTATCACCTTCAGAGTTTCAGGTTTCAACTTGAGTTCTGTGATTCATTTGGAGTTGATTTTTGTGCAGGGTGAGAGGTAGAGCTTTTATTTTACTCTTCACATATATTTTATTATATATCTATAATAAAAAATATATAGATATATACATCCCCCCTATGGGAAGGAAGTTCAGTTTATTTCAGACATGGTGCATGGTGGCTGGTTTGCCTGTCTAGGGATTACAATGACCAGGATGACCAGTGTTAGAATGGAAGTTTTATACCCAGGCACAATAGAAGTGAGTTTACAATGAAATGGATGTGGGGATCTAAGGGAATAGGCATAGGTGGGTCTGTGTTTAGTATTAGAAGTAGCATCTTGAGGGAAACTGGGATTTTTGGCTGGTATCAGTAGAAGCATATAAAGATAAACTGAAGCTTGTGACTGGTATCAGTAGGAGCCAGATTGGAGCAACTTTCTCAGAACGTCTACCTCAGTTGGCTTTCTGGATAATCCCCAACCTAGGTGGGCTTATGACCTTACATTCCACCCTTTTGTGTCATAGGGATACAGGATGACATTTTTCTTCTAGCTGCTTTTAACTGATGGGGGATGATGAAGAGGGGGTTAATGACATAAGAGGATGAGATGCTTTACACATGGGTGTAACCGTTGTCAGCAGAAATTACTTCCTTTTGTCTGAAGGGAAAGCAAGCAAAAACTGATTAAAACTGGTACAGATGAGTTGTTGGGTACTGTCTTGCGACCACCATTTAAGGGAGCAAACTATTAGTAGGATGGGGGATGAAGCATAAGGTTAGTTAGGGTATATAGCCATGGGGTTATGCTGTCCAGATTCCCACTCTGAGGCTGCGGGAAGACAGTTTTGGCATCCCCAGACCTTGGCACAGATCAGGCTGCTAAAAAATTCAAGAAATTAGCTACTTTTGTCTTTTTACTAAGATCTGAATTTTATACCTTAAGTGCTATTTATCAGGCCTTACTGATATTTTTTTTTTGTTGTTGTTGTACTTTCCTTTTGGATGTTTAAGGCCACACAGTTAGCCCCAAAACCAAGTTATTATTTTTTGTTTGTTTGTTTTTCTCAAGATCAGTTGAGGATCTGGTCCTCCGGGATCACTCAGGTTTGGAAGGAAGGGAGCCCGTGGCTCTTTTGGCTTTTCATTTACCAGTTCCATCCATAAGAGGACAAAGTCAGGTCGTGTTACACCAGGTTTCCTCTTTTGAAACATGAGCAGACTTTCCTTTTTATAGACTGGACATGGCTGAAGTCCCATTAGTGGATCTTCTCTAAGTCCTCCACAAAAAGACTGGTGACTCATATTTGCAGGACATTTCAAGAAATGCCCCCATGCATAGTCCCCTGGAAATTAGTTGACCTCAGAGGGCAAGGAACAAAATTATCCCTTAAATCCCTCGGCCAAATTGGTATGGCATTTTAGTATAGTAAACAAGCATCCAGAAAGCCTTAAGTTATACCAGCTTGATACTTTTAATTACTGTATACTTTTGAAAAGGCTTGGACAAAAGCTCAAGCAGCCTTGTATTACACTGACTGGAAGAGAAATTTAACAGTGTAGGGTGAACAGGCATAGAACATGAGAGAGAATCAAACAATTTCAGGAAACTACTACAATTTACTACAACCAGGAAGTCTCTTTCTTTCCCAGACCCCCATATCATGATTTATAGTTCTTCCAGAAAGGCAGGAAATGTATCACATACCTAAAGATAGGAAATATGCTGATAGAGCTTACCAAACCCATTCAAACTGTCTCCTTCTGGACTGTGTGCAGCTCGTTCAGGGACGTAGAGCCTAGCTTCCTTTTAGCCAAATTATATTGTTAGGTCAGAAGTAACATTTGTGTGATACAGAGAAGCAAAATGTACATCTTTCATTGGCCAGAGGTAACCCAGTACTTGTCTATGCCTATGTGCTGGATAGCTTTAGTGTCAACTTGACACACGTGGGTTGAGGGAGCCTCAATTGGGGAATTGGCTCCATTGGATTGGCCTGTGGCCACATCTGTGGAGTATTGTCTTGATTGTCCAGCAGTGTGGGAGGGCCCGGCCCACAATGAATGATGCCACCCTGGGCAGGTTTTTGTGTACTGTATAAGAAGGCAAGATGCAGGACAGTTGTGGTGGGGTGCATGGTCTGGGATGGGGCGGGGGTGGGGGGGAAGGGAAGGGGAGATATGCCTGATCTGGGTTGGAGGATGATGTGTGGAATGCACAAAGCATCAATAAAAATTAAATTAAAAAAAAAAGAAAGAAAACTGAGCCTGCCACAGTTTTCATCTTGGAATCTATAGCACCCAGAACAGTGAAGAAACACTTTGTATTTTTCACAGTCAACCACAGGTGTTTTCTCCTAGCACCAAAAAATAAAGTGGATGGTGCCAGAATTAGAAAGAAAGTCTTATACTATAACCAAGCTCTTACTTCTGTAGCTGACTTTCAGAATTATTAAATAGAGTAAATATTGAATGCTGTGCTCAAAGTTCAGACAGCTTAATATATTATTCAAGATTCAGGCCCATTAAAGATTTTTTGTTTTTTTCTTTTCTTTTTCATATGTCCTTATAGGATGCATATATGGAAGAATCTGCATATTCTCATGTATGTGGGCACATGGATGGGTCGTGATACACATTCATGTGTGTGTGCTTGTGAAGGCTTGAGGTTGATATTGGGAATCCTCGATCGTTATTCCATCTTTTGAGGCAGTGTCTCTCACTGAACCCAGAGGTTGCTGAGACTGTGGGCTTTGCTAGCCAGCTTACTGTCAGAATCCCCTGTCTCTGCTTTCCAAGGCTGGAATTATGGGTAGATCATCATGTCTGCTTTGCATTTATATGGATTCTGGAGATTCAAACTCTATACTTTACCCTTATTAGAAAAACATTTTAGCAGCTACACCATTTCCCCAGCCTCATTAGAGATTTTGATCTTGATTAAATAAGACATTTTATTATTTATCATATTAAAATCCTAAAATTATGTAATTTGCTTATATGTTGTTATCTTTTTGCAAATAAAAAGTCTGTGCTAAAAAAAAAAAAAAGAAGAAGAAGGCAGGCTGGGCATGAGCCAGAGGAGCAAGCCAGTGAACAGCATTCCTCCATGGCCTGTGCTTCAGCTCCTGCCTCCAGGTTCCTGCCCTGAGTTCTTGCCTTGGGCTCCCTAAGTGATGAAATGTGACCCAGGAGATGTAAGCTGAATAAACCCTTTCCTCCCCAAGATGGTGTTGGTCAGAGTGTTTTGTCACAGCAATGGAAGACAAACTAGAATAACCTATTTAATTAATAACTGGTAATAGGGAGTCCAGTACAAGCCAGGTAGACTGCATATCTAATTTTATTCTACAAGTGGTGATCTAGTTTTGCCAACACCATTTGCTGAAGATGATGTCTTTTCTCCATTGAGTCTCCATGGACCCTTTGTCAAATATGAGGTGGCTGAAAGTGTATGTGCTCAAGTTTGAATCTTCAATTTTGTTCCATTGGTCTACGTGTACGTTTTTGGGCCAGTACCAGACTATTTCTATGACTATAGCCCTGTAATATAGTTTGAAGTCTAGCATAGTGATTACTCTATATTGGTCTTTTCACTCAGGGTTGCTTTAGTTATTCGGGGTCTTTTGTTGTTGTTGTTGTTGTTTTTTTTCCATAGGAATTTAAGGATTGCTTTTTTCTAATTCTGTAAAGAAACTCATGGGGATTTTTGTTGGGATTGCATTGAATCTGTATATTAATTTGGGTAGAATGGAGATTTTTTTACTATACTAATTTTTCTACTCCAAGAGCATGCAAGGTCTTTCCATCTTATGATGTCTTCTTCAATCTCCTTCTTCAGGGGCTTTAATTTTTTTTGTAGAGTTGTAGAGATCTTTGGTATCTTTGGTTAGATTTTTCCTAGGTATTTTATTTTGGGGACAATATTGTGAGTGGGAAGGGCTCCTTATATTCCTTCTCCAGTTGCTTGTTTTTGATGTAAAGAGAGGCTACTTGTTTATTCTAGGACAATTTTGTATCCCACCACTTTACTGAAACTCTTATTCCTTTCTAGGTGATGCTGATGAAATTTTAGCATCCCTTATGTAAACTATCATATCATATCATAGGAAAAGGGATAGCTCAAGATATCCTCTTTTTCCGATTAGTACTCTTTAATTTCCCTTTTTTGCATTATTGTCCTAGCAAGCTTCCTAGCACTGTATTGAAAATGCTTCTAATTTTTTTCCCTTTAGGATGATGTGGGCTGTTAGTTTGTCTATGGCTTTGATTATGTCCAGTCCAGTTCCCTTTAGGACTTTAAACATGAAGGGATGCTGGATTTTAGTCAAAGGCTTTTTCTGCATCAATTCAGATCTTCCTGTGGGTTTTGTCTTTCAGTCTGTTTATGTGTTTATGATATTTATTGATTTACATATTTTGTTTTTTTTTAATTTATTTTTATTGATGCTTTGTGTATTTCATACATCATTTTCCAATTCAGTTCAGGCATATATCCCCTTCCCTTCCCCCCCCCCCACCCCTACCCATCCCAGATCGTGCATTCTGCCATAAGTTTTCTGCATCTTTCTCTGCTTTTTTGTTTTGTTTTGTTTTCATTTTTTTTAACAATAAGTGATAATTTGTGAGTACAAGCATCCTTCATGTAAAACCAATTTGCAAGCAGTTGTGCCCAAACCCACACAGCTCATGGGTCCCACCATCCAGCAGGGGGGGCTTGTATGTTCAATCAAGTTGATCAAATGAGTGTCCAGTCTATATTGTTGTAGTTTCACCATTAACCCCAATCGAAGCCCTTACATTCTACCATGCCCCCTCTTCCGCAGATTGTTCCCTAGGCTTAGAAAAGGGGCACAGGTGGATGAGAAGCAAAACACTCTACTTTCTCTGGAGCTGATGTCTTGGTCTCTACTCAGTTCTGGCTGTTTTCTTTCATGGGCTGCCAGCTTGTCCAGGCTTAACCTTTCGATCCTACTAATGAAGCACATGCAATTAGATATTTAGGTATTTAAACAGTATAATATATAGCCTTTTGAATCATCCCTCCATCTCTGGGATGAATCCAGCTTGGTCATGATGGATGATCTTTTTGATGTGGGTTTTTATGCAGTTCATAATATTTTGTTGAGAATTTTTGCATCTCTGTTATTAATGAGATGGGTCTATAGTTTTTTGGTTGTATCTTTGCCTCGTTTTGGTATTACAGTGATGCTGGCTTCATAGAAAGAATTTAGGAGATTCTCATATGTTTGTATCCTACTGAAGAGTTTGAGTAATAATGATTGTAAGCCCACTTTAAATGTTTCATAGATTTCTGCAGTGAAACCATCTGGCCCTGGGCTATTTTTGGTTGGGAAGATTTTCTTATTACATTTTCAATCTCCTCATATATTATGAGTTTGTTTGAGATATCAATCTCTTCTTGGTTAAGTTTTGTTGATTTCTAGGATTTCAGATTTTCATCCATTTCTCTTAGGTTTTCAAATTTAGCAGTGTATAGGATTTTGAAATACTCTTTTATGATTGTCTGGATCTTTTCATTGTCTGTGGTGATGTTTCCCTTTCATTACAAATTCTACTGATTTGTGATTGCTCTTTCTTTCTTTGGGATAACTGGGCTAGAAGTCTGTCTATCTTGTTTATCTTTTCAAAGAACCAGCTTTTTGATTCATTGATTTTTTTCTTTGTATTATTTTGTTTCTATTGCATTGATTTCAGCTCTGATTTCTGTTATTCCTTCCTGTATACTGGGTTTATTTTTGATTTGTTATCTGTCAAGTGTTTCCAGCCACAGCGTTAGATCATTTATTTTTGCTCTCTCAGGTTTTTATTTTTTATTTTTATTTTAATTTTTTTGGTACTCAGGGCTATGACCTTCCCTCTTAGAACTGTGTTTAAAGTATCCCATAGGTTTTGTTATGTTGTATTTTCTTTTGAATTTAGTTCCAGGAATGATTTTATTTCTTTCTTATTTCTTCTTTGACACATTCATTATTCAGGATTGTGTTGTTTAGTCTCCATGTCTTCCTGTATATAATAGGACTTATTCTGGTGTTGATATTGAGTTGTATTGCACTGTGGTCTGAAAGAATGCATGAAATTATTTCAACACTTTCATAAATGTTGATTTTTAGGCTGGGGGAATAACGCAGCGGTTAAAGGCTGAGGATAAGAACCCTGCAAAAAAAAATGTTGATTTTTTTTCTGTGTCCCAGTATGTGGTAGATTTTGGAGGATGTTCCTTGGGGTGCTGAGTAGAAAGTATACTCTCTGTTGTTTGGGTGGAATATTCAGTAGATGTTTGTGAGGTCCATTTGGTGTGTTGTGTTGTTCAGTTCAGATATCTCTGTGTTCCTTCTTTGTCTAGTTGATCTATCCAAAGAGATAAGTGGACCTATCCAAAGAACTCAGTGGTATATTGAAGCCCCCCACTATTAGTATGCTGGGATTAATCTGTGCCTTGAGGCTCTACAGACTTGTGTTTATAAAGTTTGGTGCACCAGAGTTTGGTAACAAATATATTTATAATTGTGAAATCTTCATGATTAATTGTTCCATTGGTAAAGATGACTTTCTTTGTCTCTTCTGATTAGCTTTACCTTGAGGTCTATTGTGTCTGATATTAGAATAACAACTCCTGATTTATTTTTATACTGTTTGCTTGGAGTATTTTTTACATCCTTTCATCTCAAGTTGGTGCCTGTCCTTGAGGGTGAGATGGTTTTCTATTTTGTTGTTGCTGTTTTTTTTTTTTTTATTTTTTTTTCTGAGACAGGGTATCCTTAGTCCCAGGTATCCTTGAGCTCACTCTGTAGACCAGACTGGCCTTGAACTCACAGAAATTTGCCTGCCTCTGCCTTCTGAGTGTTGGGATTAAAGGCACAGAGATGGTTTTCTTGTAGAAAGCCGATACATAGTTTCTGTTTCATAATCCATTCGTTTATACTATTAATATTTAAGTTTATTAGTGAAAGATGTGTGTTGCTTCCTTTCACTTTATTTTCTGATTGCATTCCTGGTCTAGGTTTGTATTTTTACAGTTTTACTTTTTAAAAATTTCTCCCTCTTGCTTCTTGGGGATAATTGCTCCTTTCCTCTGTCCTTTGAATTACTTCAAGTATTTTCTGAAGAGTTGGTTTTCTGGTCATGTATTCTTTTATCTGTTTATGTCATGAAAGTTTTTCTTTCTCCTTCAACTATAATAGACATTTTTTTTTTCTGGATAAAATAATCTGGGTTGGCCTCTCTAGTCGTTTACTATTGGGAATGCTTTGGTCCATGTTCTTCTGGCTTTCTTAGTTTTCACTGAAAAGTCACCTGCAATTCTGATGGGTTTCCCCTTATATGTAACTTGTTTTTCTCTTGTGGCTTTCAGTATTTTATCTTGGTGTTGAGCATCTAATGTTTTCACTATGATATGTCATTGAAAATTCCTTTTCTGCTCTTGACTGTTTGGTCTTCTATGCACTTTTTCTATTTAGATGGGTTTGTCTTTTTATCAGTTTGGGCAGATTTTCTTCTGTTATACGTTTGAAGATCTGATCAATATCATTGTCTTGGGCTATTCTCCTTCCTCTATCCCTAAGAGGTTTGGTCTTTTCATATTGTCCCACATTTACTGATTGTCCCACTATTGTGTTTTTAAAATTTTTCATAATCTTTGAGTATTCCAGTTTTTCCATGCTCTCTGCCAGTTTTAATGTTATATTTTCTGCTTCATTCAATCAGCTACTGAGGTTTTCTCCCATCCTTTCCTGTTGACGGGATGAGTGTTTGATTTCCCTTTTCATTTCATCCTGTGATTTTTTTTTTTAGTATTTCTGTATCCTTTTGTAGCTTGTCATTCTTGTTCTGTAACTCCTTGCTTCACTGGTCAGTTTCCTTTTCCATTTGACCATGGGATCTTTTCATTGTTTCAGCTTCCTTCCGGAGATTGTCATTCTCTTTTTTTCTAGTTCTTTCTTGAGTTTGTCACTCCTCTCTCTCTAGCTCCTTCCTGAGTTTTTCATTGTATCCACTTAGTTCTTTGATTTGTTCTTTATATTATTTGATTTCTTTACTATACCTATAATTATTCTTCTAAGACCTGTGTCCTGGCTTCCTTCTGGGGAGAGCTCACTGTAGGGTTCTTCTATATGCTGATAGAGTTTGGTGGGTATTTATTATATGCTTTTCCCCTGTTGATCTTTTACTGTGCTTTTGGCATGTGGGTTTGTTTTGTTGTTTGTATTTCTTTGCTGCATTTAATGTTAATTTGCTTGTTTTCTTCAGGGGTGTTCATTGTCTTCTCCTTGACTTATGGAGGGCTGGCTGGTCTAGGTTTCAGTTTTTGGGTTTTGGTTGTTTTGGAAGGTCCAACTAGCTCTTTCCTTTCTGGTTTGGAGGTTCTCCAGAAATCTGGGTAGGTAAAGATAACGTCAGTTTCCTGTTGAGTGTGTACCTGGTTGCTCACTCTGGTCACTTCCTATCAGCCAGTTCCTCTAGGTTGGCTGTGGGATCTATTGGCCAGTGACTGGAGTTTTGACAGGTACACTGTCTCTTCTGTTTTGTGCCTGAGGAGTCACTATCACTGTTCCAGATGGGATACCCGTAGTGTAGCTCAAGTGTGTGGGGTTTCTGCTCCCTTGGCCCTTGAACCAATGCTTTCTGTTCCTGCAGTCTGGCTATCTAACTATGCCCAGCCACTGTGCATGCAGGCCCAGACTGGATGACTGGCAGCAGACTGTGGCCAGGGGTGTCCTGAACCTGTGTGGTCTGGGCTCACCTATTTAAATACACCAGAAGGTGTGATGGGATCCAGGGTGGAGCTGATCTGCGTCTGCACCAATAAAGAATTTAATAACAAAACTAAGGTTAGGAATTGAAGGAAAATAATTGCACAGTTGTGCTGTTTATAGGTATCAGAATTTATATAAGATTCAATAAATTGAATGAAAATAATAGTTTAATATATATGATGTGCTGGATAGCTTTAGTGTCAACTTGACACACCTGGGTTGAGGGAGCCTCAGTTCGGGAATTGGCTCCATTAGATTGGCCTGTGGCCACATCTGTGGTGTATTGTCTTGATGGTCGAGCAGTGTGGGAGGGCCCAGCCCACAAGAGTGGTGCCACCCTGGGCAGGTTGTTGTGTACTGTATAAGAAAGCGGGCTGGGCATGAGCCAAGAGAGCAAGCCAGTAAACAGCAGTCCTCCATGACTTGTGCTTCAGCTCCTGCCTCCAGGTTCCTGCCCTGAGTTACTGCCTTGGGCTCCCTAAGTGATGAACTGTGACCCAGGAGATATAAGCTGAATAAACCCTTTCCTCCCCAAGTTGGTGTTGGTCAGAGTATTTTGTCACAGCAATGGAAGACAAACTAGGACAGAAATTAGTACCAGAAGAGTGGGGTATTGCTGTGACAGACCTGACCTTGGTGTTTTGGGGAAGGATTGTGGAGGCGTTTGGAACTTTGGGCTGGGAAGATCATTGAATGCCTAAAGATTGTTGCTGTGGAGCTTGGAGCAGTTTTGCTGAAGGAGTTGTAGAAGATGGAGGCCTGGCTTGTGAAGTTTCTAGTTTCAAAGGAGAGCAGAGATCATCAGGACTGTGTAATCTGTGGGTTCTGGTCAGCTGGGGCTGTGGAGAATCAGCTGTAAGTAACAAGAGACCAGAACCTGAAGTGAAACTTTTGTGGTACTGGGGCAATTGATGCTGGTTAGCTGGGGCTGAAAAATCAGCTGTAAGTAACAAGAGACCAGCATCACTGAGGTGAAATCTTCTGGGGAGAATATCTTCAAGGTCAGCACACAGAAGCTGTGACCCAGAAAGGGCCTGAGCCTCCATCTCGAGCCAGAAGCCGGACTTGGTAACGTGTAAGAGTCTCCTATATGGTTCCGGTGTTGAAATTTGAGGGGGTCACAGAGAGCAGCCGAGGCTTGGCACTGTGAGAGGTCAGGAAAGACCATTGGTGGAAGTGCACCTCGGTTGCTGTGAAGACCCCAGGATTGCAGGGGTCATGGAGAGAAGCTGAGGCTTTGCACCAGGAGAGGTCAGAAGAGACCATTGGTGAAGGTGCTGCCTCAGTTTCAGTAGCGACCCCAGCTTTTTGGAGATGCCGGTACCCTGGGACGACCACCAAGAGCAGCGGTAGGTGTAGAATGGAGTCGGCCTGGGCCTGCGAGATGAGTGTGCCACGGACGGCAGAGTCGGAGAGGGGGAGCTGCCGAGACCCTTTGGAGCCCAGAAGATCGTGAGTGAATCCCAGGTGTCCAGCCTTGAGCTACTTTGCTGGACTTAGGTTTTGTTTGAGAGTGCCTGATTCTTCCCTTTGAAATAAGACAGTACTTGTTTTGGATTTTACAGCAGCCCACAGTTAAGAGACTTTTAATAGACTGAACTTTTAAGCATTTGGACATTTTAAGGACTGTGGGGCTTTTAAGGTTGTACTGTCTTAGGTTGTGATTAATGTTAACATCATACTTTGGGGATAAGAACTGGAAAGGTGGTGGTTTAATAGTGATGTGTTTTGTGTGTCAAGTTGACAAGGGGTCAATTGTGCTGGATAGCTTTACCGTCAACTTGACACCCTAGGTTGAGGGAGCCTCAGTTCGGGAATTGGCTCCATTAGATTGGCCTGTGGCCACATCTGTGGAGTATTGTCTTGATGGTCGAGCAGTGTGGGAGGGCCCAGCCCACAAGAGTGGTGCCACCCTGGGCAGGTTGTTGTGTACTGTATAAGAAAGCGGGCTGGGCATGAGCCAAGAGAGCAAGCTAGTAAACAGCAGTCCTCCATGACTTGTGCTTCAGCTCCTGCCTCCAGGTTCCTGCCCTGAGTTACTTCCTTGGGCTCCCTAAGTGATGAACTGTGACCCAGGAGATGTAAGCTGAAGAAACCCTTTCCTCCCCAATTTGGTGTTGGTCAGAGTGTTTTGTCACAGCAATGGAAGACAAACTAGAACATATGAATATATAAACATGTATCATTCAAGTAGTGTCAACAGGACCAACATTTTTATGTGATTTAATATAAAAAATTAGAACATTTGAATACACCAAACATTTAACATATTAACACATGGACAGAGATAAAGATAGATGCATTAAATGATACAACATCAGAATATATTCATACTGTCATACAAAGCTAAAGGGTAGTTTTGAATTAGCAAATAACTTTTGGAGAGGCAGGAGGGATTGCTCTACTTTTAAGAACTCTATCTGCTCCTCCAGAGGTCCCAATTTCAGTTCCTAATTCCCACATGTGATCATTCACTATGACTGTAATTTCAGCTTCAGCACAATTTCAACTCCCACACACTATTTTAGCCTCTTCAGGCACCTTCAAGCACATGAACACATGTACCCACAGACACGCACACACACACACACACACACACACACAATTCAAAACAAAAATTATCTTTAAAAACTGCATAGACAAAAATATCTCAATTAAGTAATGGATTAAAATGATGCAAAAGGTAAGAAAGAAGATATTTTATTTCATAAACTATATAAACCTGTTATTACAAACATAATACTCGAATTAATCTACAAAAGAACATCAAAATAATCTCCACCTCAGTAGCACATGAAACATTAAATAAAGTCTTGTATTTGATCTTAAATGGCAGGATAAAACTGTTTACAATGTTAAATATTCAAAATATTTTTCATGACCTTAATAATAAGAAAGAACTACTAGAAATACAATTCATACATTTATTGATATTTAAACATTATTAATTGATCTCTGTAATGTCAAAATTGAAAACAATGCAGTTATTTTTTTGAGATTAATGGAAATTAATATAAAATATGAAACTTCAAAAGGGCATTTCTTGAAGAAATATATAGCTGTAAAAGGGGACTAAAAATCCAAACTCTTTATCTTCATTTTCTGCCTATATATCCTTATCAAATATTTTGGACCTAAAGTAAATGGAAACATAGAAACAATAAAATATAGAGAGCAAACTGTAAACTGAAAAATTAAAAATTGCAGAAAAGCACAACATACAAATTTGCAATATAGCAACATAAATAAGAGCTAAACTTCATGTGCAATTTATTGGAATATAGAGGAATACAATTTAACCTTTCGAGTTAAACAAAAATCTGAGTTATTTTTCTGACAACACTAAGTCTGAAGGTCATTGTTCCAAGTATAAAAGTCAGATATACAAGTAGAAATAACCTGCTGTGTCAGTTATATGGCATCCTAAATATGGAAACTCACAGAATAGAATAGTAGTTTTCAAGAGCCAGGGGAAGGGGTGTATCAGATATAAAATTAAAATTGTGCTCACAGAGTAGGATTTATATTAAATGTTATTAGCAATAATAATAATAATAATAATAATGAAATGTGATTGAAACTTTTGGAGAGGACTGATTTATTTTTGTTATGCATTGTTATGAGTGCTTCACTGATATATAATTATTCTAAAACCTTTGTATTTTAAATATATGCAGTTTTATGTGTATATTTCAATAAAGCAGTGAACACGCTTTTTGGAATGAACAATAAAAATTATTGGGAAAGTATATACACATTTATTCTGATTTTATGTCTTTTGAGCACCTACATGTTATTGTATCTTTTAAAGTATTAAGATCTGGATTAAGAAAATGATCTTGTATGAAATTACATTTGTTGGATATGGGGTGGTGGCTCAGGTTTGGTTCCCAGAGGCTAATTATCCTCTGTAACTCCAGTTCCAGGGGATTCTACACCTTCGTCTGAGTGTGGGCATTTCATGCCATGAGTGCATTTACAGGCATGCAGGCAATATCCTCATGCATAAATAATGAGAATCAATAAATATTTAAAAATTAAGAATATAGATTTCCAGGCGTATTGAATTCAATGTAACCAGATTTCTTACAGTATAAATTACTAGGAAGAGATCATTATTATATTTACATGTTCTGATATACAAATGTTTCCTATGAATGTGGAATTAAAAGATAGTGTCTTATTTCATTTTTTATTATCTAGCCTTCTTCATTATAACCTCTACACTAAAATGTTTGTAATAATTAAGACGGAATAGATCATTTCAAAGAACATTAGGGTACAGAGTGAATCATTGATCTAGTGAATGACTCTCAGTATTTTGCAGTTGAACAAATAGAATTCACTTTCCACTTTACTTCAGTGAGCTTACTGATATCTTGACAATCTCAATGTATCAAAGAAAAAATTAATTGGCAAAGAGCTGTGGAAATGCATGTCAGGAATGAGTTTGAATTACCATTAAATATCTCTGTTTGGGCATAGTTCTTTATTTTTTATTTTATTTATTTTTTATGTGTATGAATATACTGTCTGCATGTAGGTTTGTGCGCCCATGTTGTGCAATGCCACGGAGGTCAGAAGAGAGTGTCAGATTCCCCTGGAACTGGAATTAAAGACAGTTCTCAGCTGCCACGTGGGTGCTGGGGATCGAACCCAGGTCCTCTGCAAGAGCAGTCGGCGCTCTTAACCGCTAGGCCATCTCTCCAGCCCATATTTCTTTATTTAATATACAAAGTTCAACTTTGAAATATTTCCAATTTTTATATTTCTTCATAGGATAAAATAAGACCTAAAATATAAATATACATGATATGCAAATATAGGATGCATAACTATACATAATCAGCTATTTCAATCACTTCATTTAGTATAGGTGATGCCTAAACTTCAGAACTTCTTTTGTTTTTAGCTTCACAATTTCAGGGGTCCTTAAGCAAATTCTGAGTTGTGGATTTCAGTTATGTAGAGTAGTTGCTACTTAGCTGAAATTATTCTGTATACAGAATAAAATATAAAACCTAACACCAGGAAATATGAGCAAGAAAGTTCATCAAATGAAGCATGATGCTCCACTTTACATCACTAATAAGTTAAAGAAAACAGGAGAAGACAACACAATAAAATGACTTAGATTTCATTCCTGGTCTCTCTTCTGAATCCCTTAAAATCTGAGCATTCGGATCCCCAGTACACACTGAAATGATGGGTTGAGCTAAGAGTCAGGGCTTCTGCTTGGTTCAGATAAGCACTTCAAAGTTTGTGGGCTTATCATGCTGATCTGCCACTCTCCAGACAGGAAAATTGCTTTGTATATCTTTCCAGGCCAGCCTTGCTTATGATATATAGTTTTCACACTTTCTAACATTTCCAGGATAAAAGAACAATTAAAAAGCATCAATCACTATCCTGATCCAACCAAAGCCAGTAATTCTACAAATCCCAAGTAATCTGTATTTAGAGGTCAATGGAAGCCTATAAACATTTAGAATTTATTAAAGCAGTCACACTGTCCTCTCAGTGGGATTCAAAGCAGGTTATCACATATTTTTCAAAAATATCATTTACTGAAAATTAGTTGATATATTGTTTTACAGTAAGGAAGAGAATATATAATAAACTGAGAGAAATGCAAGTGGTATGAAAGCTATTTCTGTGCTATTACTCATGAATTAGAGGAATCTTCTGCAATACATATATGAATATTTAAGTCTTTTCCTTTCTCTCTTCTCTTTTTCCTCAGTACATCATACACACACACATCAGAAACACACACACAGAAACACACACACAGAAACACACACACAGAAACACACACACAGAAACACACACACAGAAACACACACATCTTTCGATTGTTTTAGAGAATTAGATGTGTGAATTTCCCACCACTGTTAATTTTTTCTAGTGTGATTAGAGTGTTTATTTTTGAACATTATTGAAGTCATGTGAATTTCATACATCATTTTCCAGTTCCATCTAGACACATCTTGTCTTCCATGCACCCCAATCCACCCATGTTCGTGCACCCTGTCATCCCTGCCCTGTATCTTTTTTTAATTTTTATTTTTTATTTTTTTATTTATTTTTGTATGTGTATAAATGTACTGTCTGCATGCAAGTTTGTGCAACCGTGTCGTGCAATGCCGCGGAGGTCAGAAGAGGGTGCCAGATTCCCCTGGAACTGGAGTTCTCCCGAAATTGGAGTTTCAGACGGTTCTTGGCCGCCATGTGGGTGCTGGGGATCGAACCCGGGTCCTCTGTAAGAGCGGTCGGCGCTCTTAACCGCTAGGCCATCTCTCCAGCCCCCCTGTATCTTTTTTCTGATTCTTTTCAGTTTTTTCAAAGCAGAGGAATTTTGTCCTTGGGGGAACTTTAGTGTTTTAGTTGGTCACCTATCCCTCTGCTGTTGTTCCCTCCAATCTGCACCACTTCAATATATGCATATATATATCACCTATACTAATATTTAGTCAGCAATAGTTTGAAACATAAAATACAGCCGTTTCTGACATAGCCCTTACTGCCTATAACAGCAAGTGAAATCAAAGTGTGTTTTTCATTTAGTTATTGATTAAAAAATAGGTTCCGTCCATTCCTGTTATGCAGAAAACAAAGTGTAAGATGCTATCTATGATGCTAACTGTGAAGAATAAAAGTGAGTAAATGTGACTAGTACCTTACTTAACATTTATTAAAGCAAATATTATGGATGTTATAGGTCATTTCCTGGTAAAGAAAGACACTATAAAAGGTTGTATATGTGAGGTAGTTTGTTACTACAGAAACAAAAAAAAAAAAAATGTTTGAGTACTAGAAAGCGAACACAGGGTATTAAGAATTTTATTGAGGGGCTGGAGAGATAGCCCAGAGGTTAAGAGCAACGACTGCTCTTGCAGAGGACCTGGGTTTGATCCCCAGCACCCACATGGCGGCTAAGAACTGTCTGTAACTCCAATTCCAGGAGAACTCCAGTTCCAGGGGAATCTGAGACCCTCTTCTGACCTCTGCGGCATTGCACGACATGGGTGCACAAACCTACATCCAGACAGTACACTCATTACAAAAATAACTAAAAAATTAAAAAAGAAAAGAATTTTGTTGAAATGGAGAGCTGGCTCAATAGTTAAGAGCACTAGCTGCTCTTGCAGAGGACCTAGGTTCAATTCCCAGAATCCACATGGCTAAAAACCATCTACTCCAGTTTAAGGGGATCTAATGCCCTATTCGGGCTTCTCGGCATTACATGCATATTATATACCCATACAGGCAGGCAAAACAGGTATAAAGTAAAATAAAAGGAAATAACTAAAAGACAAAGAGATCCAATTTTAAATGGGATAAAATTTTGACCTCAAATAGAGGTAAGAGTTTACGGAAATGAGCATATATTAAATTTGGAGAAAGTAGGGAGGACTTGGTGGCAAACACTGTTAATTGGGAGGCAGAAGCAGGTGTATATCACTGAGATAGAGGCTACTGTGGTCTAAATACAGTTTCATACCATCAAGGAATTCAGAGACCCTGTCCTGTCACAAGAACATTATTGAAAAAAAAAATGGGGAAATCTTGGCTGCCAAGAATGTTGTCTTTCAGGAACACTGTACAAAGAAAAATATCATCAGTAATAATATTAAAATTTTATATAAAAGGACTAAGACATAAAAAATGAGACTGAGGTTTATATATTTTATTCTGCATATAGTATGTAGTCCTGGGAATGTGCTGAATAAGTAAGTAGTAGCTAGATATTTAGTTGTAAATATTTTCCAATTCCCAATGAACTTAACTCTGTGGGGAAATATTTCTTTAAAAAAATATCTAGCAAATTTCACAGTGCAGTAATCTGCCTGGTGCCTTAGGTTTAACTTATATCTTTTCTTCAGGTCTGGAGCCATTCTGGTGTTTATTATTTTACTTAGTCTTTATTGTGTTTTGTCATACATGTACTTTCCTTTTTTTTCTTAAAAAAGTAAATGATATCTGAAATATGCAAGACTATCTATAAAGCATCATAAAAATATTGAGAAACAGTGAAGTGATTGAGATGGAACAAGAAGACTTAATAGTGTACCTAAATAACAATGCAGTTAATGAACATGATGCCTATACAAATACTCCAGGATATAAGAATATATCACCATGAAATATTCCATTTTGAAATAAAGATAATTTTGGCCTAAAGGTAATTGAGAAAAAACAAAATCCAATAAAGTTTTCTGCATTTGACAAAAAGGAAATAAAAAAAAAAATAAAAATAAATAAAAATAAAAAAATAAAAAAACAGAAATTCCAAATGTCAAGAATTTAGCTTTGATTTGCTTTCCCTTTACAATTTTAAGCAAACTGTTTAAACTTCTAAATAAATCATAAGAAACAAAAATGCGAATGTAATTCATGCATCAGATGTCTTTAGTGTAAAGGTTTATCTCTCCCTTCATTGCTGACATTCTGTAAAATCTGTTGTCCTGTACACACCTTCTCACTTTCAGTTCCCCCTTACTGGGAATGAACGTTGTGATTTTCCATGTTTATAACTCATAAAAGATGAACATAATACCACTGTTTTCCATCCAGTTAATATTATCATTTCTGTACATCTTTTACAGAGAATTCCTCTTTATGGCCTACTTGATCCTTTAGAAAGAAAACAAGTCAATATGTGCACTACTTAAACATTATCTATTAAGAAAAACAATCTACCTAAAAAACTTGTCTTGATTTTAAAAAAAGAAAGAAGTCATAAAATCTAAATTGCATGTCTTATTTTGAGACTCATATGAAATGTCATATCCTTCATATTTCTACAAATACAAACTATTTTCAAATGTATTCATAACAAAGGGCAAGTATGAAAACTATATTTAATTGCCTCAAACTACATTAAAGTGAACTTTCTTATGTTGCAGATTCACTCTGTAGACAAATCTGGTATTATCCTATGATAAATTGTTTTCATTTCCTCATTGTACCACTGGCAATTTCTTAGAGGTACATATTTGATATTTTGATAATTTCCTTTCAGATACTCGCAATAATAATATGAACCCAAGGCCTCTCAGAAGCATTCTAGTACCTGTTTGAAGTGCTGTGATTATTTTAGCTGTCATTTTTTCATGTTATTATCTTTTTCAAAACACATAACTTTATAAACTCATGATGCTGTCACACAAGTAGATAGAATAAATTTTTCTTTCTGAGTGCTTCAGATGAACCAGACAGGAAAAATTAAATTATTATTTGACTTAAAAATATGCTCTAGATGCTGAACCAGTTGGAGCTAAGGTTACCATTTATAATCAGTAAGACTTTGAAATTTCACTAATAGTAATAGAATACTATGACATCTGAAGAGAGTACCTTGAAAAGATAATTTCAGTTTCTCTCCACAATTGTCACTTGTAAAATCATCTAATTTATATATAGAGGCTATAATTGTGACAGGACTGTCTATTCTCAGCTCTGCTATTTCTGTAAACATGCATTATTCAACATGTGTGTGGAGAACCACAATGACTGTATTCTTCATACTATAAAAAATGAACTTTCCATTTTCAAGTTGAATTCCCTTGAAAAACCAGAAGTAAAAATACCTTCCTTGCTGCTCATAGTTTTCAATTCTACACAGCTTTCAAAGAACAGACTCTAAATGGACTTAGAGTCTAAGATAATCTGAGGATGACCCGTTTAATTGATAAACACACCTTTAACCTGCTGGAAGGATGTGTCCTTGTAAGTGGAAAATCCCTCATTTAGTTTTTCTGCTTGGACAATTTTGTCAATATTGGTATAAACCCCTTATTCATTTACACTGATAAAATGTGTTCAAAGGTGGTGACAGGACACTGATCCTAAAATTTATTAAGACCCAAAGTAAATTAATCAGCTATTTCATTTCTTTTGGCAGCTCTAGGAAAGATTCTTCTTAGACTTGCTAGACAACTTCCAGTTTTGATACCTATCAACTTATCTTCTTTTGTTTTTAGCTTCTTTTCCATTCCATAAATTTTCAGCTAGGTAATTTTTTTTTAGAATACTTCTCAGCTAAGTACTTTATTTCTTGGTATGCCTAATCTGTTATTTAAATTATATAAGACCCAACATTCCATGCATTTCATTTTTAATACATAATGCCAGTTCATACTTTCCTGGAGAGTTCCAAATACTTTTAAATTTTCTTCATCTTTTTTGTATATAAACTTAATCTTTTGTGTCTTAACACTTAAATAATAGTATTTTACAAATTTGGGGGGATTCCAAAATTTTATTACAACAAAATAGCAAATGGGTTAATATTAAACATGTGTAATTTGATAGAGAAAAGAATACTGTCTGGTAATTTTTTTTACTTAGAGCTTAAGAGAACAGAGATAATAAAATGTGAAAAGTCTCGATGTGACAAGCACCAGTGATAATACACTCCTTAATCCCACTGGAGCTGCTGTAGGCAGTCCAAGGTTGCTGAGAGATGGACAACCACTCCCGTTTGATAATGGGCTACTGGAAGGTCGACCCCCTCCTGCTTGTGGATGGTGTCACAAACATATGCTAATGAGCAGCACTGATTAGATTCTTTTGGTTGTTAATAACAATAAGAAAAAAGATATGAGCTCTGGAGGGCGATGAGATGAGGACTATTGAGGAAACATGGAGGGAGGTAGTGGTGGTTGGATATCATCAATATGTATTTTATAAATGCATGATATAGTCAAACAGTAAAAACATATTTTTTAATTTTTTTGATTAATTTTATTTATTTCTGTATGTATATGAATGTACTGTCTGCATGCAAGTTTGTGCACCCGTGTCATGCAATGCCACGGAGGTCAGAAGAGGGTCTCGGATTCCCCTGGAACTGGAGTTCTCCTGGAATTGGAGTTTCAGACGGTTCTCTGCCGCCATGTGGGTGCTGGGGATCGAACCCTGGTCCTCTGTAAGAGCGGTCAGCGCTCTTAACCGCTAGGCCATCTCTCCAGCCCCCTAAAAACATATTTTTTAAATCTACTGCCTCTAATAGCTATGTATATTTTGAGAAAATAATAGAATAA
Organism: Rhizomys pruinosus; assembly: GCA_009823505.1. Taxonomy (NCBI): domain Eukaryota; kingdom Metazoa; phylum Chordata; class Mammalia; order Rodentia; family Spalacidae; genus Rhizomys; species Rhizomys pruinosus. The sequence continues at coordinate 12,496 of VZQC01007390.1, read as the reverse complement.
AATAACAATTCAATAGCAAAATGAACTATAGAAAATAAATTTATGTGTGAAGATCAAATGTATTTGGATTATTGATCATTAGTGATGAAATGAAGATATTAGTGATAAAATTTAAAACAAGAAATGCTGCAAAATAGGAAAGTAAATAGCTGCAATTATTTGCTATCAGCTTGATTATATAAGACTTTGTTCTAGTTCCTTGTTTATTGCCATGGCCAGAATGAAAAGAACAATGAACCCAAAGGTGCTGTTCTCCTTCACTTCAAAATACTTTTTTTTTTGGGTGTTTTGGAGACAGGGTCTCCCTGTAGCCCCAGCTGTCCTGGAACTCACTCTGTAGACCAGGCTGTCCTTGAACTCACAGAGATCCGCCTGCCTCAGCCTCCCAAGTGCTAGGATTAAAGGCGTGCGCCCCCACGCCCGGCAACTTCAAAATACTTTACATCACTGTAAAGACATGCATTAGCCAAAGACTGACACCTACCAGAAGTTTCAGCTTATGAACCTTACTCACACTCTATTTCTGATAAGGCAACTGGTTTATTTTAATTTTCATGTATTAAAACTTCTCCCCAATTCCATGTTTCTCTGTCTTAGATCATCTTTCCAACATTATCATTCAAATCTGAAATTGCAGCTGAATGTTTGTTTGGAGGACAGTCTCTTTGCTTGTTGGCTTTTTGATCATCAGCATTAGGACACTCAAGCATGTAGCATGCTTTCCTGAATTGGCTGTCACCTTAGCCCCGAGACTTCTAAGAATAAGCATAGTGCTTAGCAAAAAGACATTTGGGTCAAGCTGCCTGACCTATTTGAAATCTATAATCTCCCAGTCTTTCATACCAACCCTGAATGTCCACTAAAATTGTCAATGATACTTTTATTACCCAATAACATTTTCCCTGAGACAAACCTAGTATTTAGTCATAGAAAAAATAGAAACACAGCTGGTCATTTTTTTTTCTTTTTTAGAAATAGAGCCTCATATAACCCATGCTGGCTTCAAATCTGAGATTGGAACTGGAGACTAGTAGTTTCAAAATCAAGGGTCATGAGCAATCAAAATTCGAGAATTTTAAATGATGCAATACACTAATGAAAAACAACTTTTTTTTCAAATAAATAAGGATGTCAGAAAAGATTTTCATCTCACACCTCTTTGCTCTGTATTCTATTCTAATTTGGATTGATTTCTGCCCAGACTTATAAAGCTAGAAAGGCAAGACAGACCCCTCATTATTTACTGATATGTCTTTTTCATTATATCAAGAATTCTCTACAATTTTAAAATTATAAATATTGATTATGTGTAAATATATGTGGCTACAGCTAGACTTTTATCATTTCCTTCTAAATTTGCAAAGCATGTTTAATAAAAGAGGACTCTGAAAACAGAATGGGAATTTCTGTCTAGTTTACAAGGGTGACTCACTGAATGCTCATTGTCTACACTTTAAACATTTCAAACAAAGAACCAAGATGAAACGTGAAGGCTAAAAATGAACAGGATTTCAATACAGAATGGCATTTACCACTGTGTCCTTCTGTCATGTTAGTAACAATCACTTGACATCTTTCCCAGTAAGAATGCATGCTTTATCTGTGTATTTGTGGTTTTACTTACCAAGTCATATGTACTATAAAAAATCTCAATTTCAAAATCCTTGTAGCACTGAACATATACACAAATATGTCTGTCAAGTACAGTCATTGAAGCACATGCCAAAACAATTTAAAATGCTGCTCTAATAAACGATATAATTGAGTTTGATCTCATTCTGTAAAATGAATTATCGCACACTACATTTTAAATAATGTATATTAGATCTTATTCCACCACACATATTTTCGCACCCTTACTAGTAATGGTGTGGTTTCAAAACTAAGAAGGAAGTGGTAGTTTTATAACTTGATGTGTTTAGTATCACACAAATTGAAATCAGGGAATCTAAGAACTTTAATTGACCTATGTGATAACCTAACCTCACTCTAAGCTATAGAGGAAAATACTCAAATTGGATACAATACTTGCTCTTTGTTTGTTTGTTTTGCAATTACCCCTTTCAAATTAAGTTTTGCAAATTCCATACTGCACCTATTTAATTACAAATGATTTCTTTTATTCTGTGTATATGAGTGTATTGCCAGATGTATGCAAGTGCACCCATCAGGAAATGCCCACAGAGGCAGCGAGAGGGCAATGAAAGCCCCTAAAATTAGAGCTAAGGATAGTTGTTACCTGCCAATGATGTTGCTGGGAAGCAAATTCAGGTCTTTTTTAAGGGAAGTCCCTGCCCCTGTTTTTAACAACTGAACCATCTCTCTGGCCTCTTAAAATACTGATTTTATAATAATGTACATTCCTTCCCCAATCCTCAACTCCTCTTCACACCCCTTGGTCCAATTTCATTATCTGTATTTTATATATGATAGACCATCATGTATTTTAAAGTTAAGGTTACACTGCATTATTCTTCTACTTAGCAGTCTTTAATAACTTTATCATTGCGATAATGTAGTGTCATTGTTCTTTGTTCTTTCCAATAATCTCATAGTTATTTTTTCCCTTTATGCTCATTTTTAAATTTTATGTTTGCTATTTTCATAAAATATGTTTGGTTGTGTTTAGATCTCCTCTCCTCTCCATATCTTTCCTAATTACTACCTGTACAATTTAACTTCACATACTCAAGTACAAATATTAAAGCCTATAAAGTCTAATTTGTGCTCCCAAATGTCCTTCAATGTGAATCCATCCACTAGAGACTGGTTGTCCTACTAAGAGTAGCATCATCATCCTTGGAAGAGAAAGATTCTTCCCCTCCCAGCAGCCATAGATTGCTAGTAGTTTCTCAAGGAGTTGGGGTTTCTTACCCACTTCCCATTCTTTGCTGGTATTTTGTCTTTTTTGAGCTTACCTGGAGGTCATGTCTGCTCTCGTCATACCTATGGGTTCAGATGAGAATCTTGTCAATTGTGTTTTTGTAATTTTTTATTGAACTTCTGTGTATTTCATACAGGACATTTTACTCATTTTTACACCCCCTTCTCGGTGGCATTTTGATGCCTCTTCAGAGGGATAAGGAGACTATGTGATTTTTGCACATGGTAACAGCTCAGCAAAATACTTAAATTCAGAGTTCCTATGGTCTGTGTATATGTGTTTCTGTGTCTTCCTCTCCTTATTTCTTTCAAACTTTGACTTTTGATATTTTGCAAAAGCATGTTCTAATCTTAGTCAAGAGAATCCTTAATTTATCTTCTTTACTTTTATTTCAGAATGAAATTTAGATGAAATTAAATCTGAACATCAGGAATACATATATAATTGTTTATAGTCAGGTGAGGATAAATAAACTTTGTTCCAAAATTTTATCCAGTTGTTGGCATTTCACAAAAGTTCCAATATATCATTTGAAGTCTGATTTAAGTGACTTAACTAATCCTCACCCAGATAACAGCCTGTGGTTTCCCATTGAGTGAAAGTAAATGTCAAGATGATAAAAACCAATCAAATCTGTTTTACTCCATTGGAATGTTAATAATTCAGTAAACCTAAACTTCACAAACAGTTGTCCTTACTTTACGGACACCTGACATTGCCACTTTTATGATTCTGCTGTTTCAAGGTTAGTGATGGAGTCATATCAGATGCCTATAACTGTCTTGATTTTATGACTTTGAAATAGTAAGACTGCCAAAACCCTATGAATATTTCAAATGACTTTCCTCTACTATAAACTTATTAAAAAACTGAACTTTCCATGCTAGTAGGCAGCCCTGATTGTTAATCTCAATGTCAAAAGGTAATGAGCATCCAATGCAAATATCTATAAATATTTTGAAATTAATGATACCAATCACTAATTTCTAAATTCCTCACTTATAAATATAAAATGTCTCTGAAGTGATTAGTCATTCATGAAGCATTAATGGGGGAAAGATTTTTATGAAGCTTGAAATGTACAGTAAGTCAAACTTGGTCATCCTACATTCTTTTAGAATTAATCAGAAATATTCTCCATATGTATGAAGTCACTCAATATGACAGTCCAATGTTTCAAGTTAGCACTTGGAAATGGTTAAAGCGTTTATTTAAAAATGCTATTTCCATCGATTATAAATCTTTAAAATATATTTGGTTTAGAATTAGTGTGACAACATAGTCACTAAAGTGATTGCTTTGCTAAAACAAAGTCCAAGATATTATCATCAGAACTCATAGAAAAATGTCAAGCATCATGCTACATAATTTTTGTAGTATTTTACCAATTCTTTGAGAACGTCATACAATGTACTTTTATCATATGACCCCTTCCTCCACCTTGTCCCAGACCCACTCCCACCTCTTTACCCATTTATCTTCATGTTCATTTTTTTCCCACCATCAAGTACAACACATGTTGCCCAAATGCTCTTGGGTGTGGAACATGCCCTGGGATGTAGTTTAGACTGTTACTAAACTACATTACAGTTACACCTGATGCAGATGCACTTCCCCTAGCAAGTCCACACCTCCCAAACAGCGCAAATGTCCAAATAGTTTGAGATAATGGTGGACATTTTCATTTAAACCACCACATTCTACTCTGTGTTCCCCAATAGGCTCATGACCATATAAAATGCAAAATACATTTAGTCCAACCTTAAAATCCTCATAGTCTTTACCACTCTCCATACTATTCAGCATTCCAGAGTCCAAAGTCTCTTATGAGACTCAAAGCAATCTCTTAACTCTAGGTATGTGTAAAATTACAAGACCAATTATACGTTTTCAATATAAAATGGAGCTGAACACATGTTCCCATTCTGAAAGGGAGAAATGAAAGCAGAATATGTAAATAATGGACCTAAGGGGCTGGAGAGATTGCCTAGCGGTTAAGAGCGTCGACCGCTCTGGCAGAGGACCCGGGTTCAATTCACAGCACCCACATGGCGGCCGAAAACCGTCTGAAACTCCAATTCCAGGAGAACTCCAGTTCCAGGGGAATCCGACACCTCTTCTGATCTCTGCGGCATTGCATGACACGGGTGCACAGACTTGCATGCAGACAGTACATTCATACACATACAGAAATAAATAGAATTAATTTAAAAAAATTTAAAAAGACTGAAAATCAGCAGGGCAAACATCAAATCCAGTAGCTCTATGTGTGACTTCTGGGACTTTTACTTCTGAAGGGCTTAGATGGCTATCCATCCAGCTTTGCTGTGTGCAACTTACATCTTTCTCCTGTGCCGGTACCACTCTCTATATGCAACTCTCCTTGCCAGATGTCTCATGGTTCTAGCATTTCCAAACTCTTCTTAAGAGAGTTCCCCAATGTCAACCAGGCTTCACCTTCACACCTGCAGGCAATGGTCTGTTAAGGTGTTCTTTGTGCAGGAATACCTTTGCTGCACACTGCCTGGCTTTAGCACCTTTCTGAACCCTTTGTTTTTGATTAGTTTCTTTAAAACTAGTACCATGTTCACAACACTGTCATGTTTGGCTGACAGCCTAATGTGGACTCTGGACGACTTCGTACTAGCAGATTTTTATGCTGCGGCTTTCTAGGTTTAGGGAGAAAAAAGGCATTTTCCTTTCAGATGTTGGAGGCTTAGGTAGATTTGGTCTTTGGTCTTTCCCTAAAGGTTCCCCTTCCAATGTTTAAATCCAAATCTCTAGTCCTCTCTGTAATTACTCTAATCTCCTTATCAAAGAGATCCTCTACTACAGCACGGCCTTGTATCCCAAATTAAACTTCCTAGTGCTCTTTTTCAATCTAAACTATGTCTTCTGCATTTTTTTTTTCTGCTCAATTTTGTCTTTGCCATTGTAGAGCTCCATTAGCAGCCACAGTATTTTTTATTAGGCTGTCTTGAAATTTTCTCTGCTAAAGAAATTACTCATTAATTTTCAACTTAGCCTATGGCAAGCTCTTAAGCTATGAGCAGAGAGCCAGCAGATCCTTTGCCGACATATTGTTTCCCTCTATAACTACTTAGCTCTCAGTATGACTTTCTTCCAGGCTCCTGCTAAAACAACCCATTAGACTCTGCTTACAGTATTCAAGTACTTTTCTTACCATAACTCCCAAGGTCTTCCACATTCCTTCAAAACCACACATAGTCATGTTTGTTGCACCAATACCCACAATCTTGGTACTAAATTTGTCTTTGTTACTTTACCGTTGCTGTGATAAGACATTGTGACCATTAGAATTTATAGAAAGAGTTTAGCTGAGCTCACAGTTCCAAGTTCCAAAAGGATTAGAGTCCATCAAGGTACAGAAGATTTGCAGAAAGAGGAGGTAGGGGCAGAAAGCTCAGTGCTGACAGACATCTTCATGCAGGCACAGGAAGCAGAGAGGAACTGGAAATCCAGCAAGGTATAAGAACTCCCAAAGCCCACCCCCCATGAGCGCATCCTCCAGCAAGTCCACTCCTCCTCCTACCCCTGAAAATAGTGCCACCAGCTGGGAACAATATTTCTGAGTTCCTGGAGCCTGTTTCTCATTCTAATAACTACAGTGATAAGATTCTAGATTCTGTGCATATTGTAAAAATAATTCCTAAACTGATTTACCACAAGGGTCACAGTCCTCTGGGGAAAAGGCAAGTAGATCCCTGGGCCTCAATGGCTAGCCAGACTAGCCTACATTTGCCAAGTCAGGGCCAGGGAGAAACTCCGAGGAAAAAAGAAAAGGAACATGGCACATGAAGAACAACAACTGAGCTTGTCCTCTGGCCTCTACTTGCACATACACACACACACACACACACACACACACACACACACACATTTTTCTCTTTTTTTTTATTTCTGACTATTATCAGAAAAATCTTCCCTTATAAACAGTATGGACAGAATACATAATATTTTATTGTTAATGATTTTATTATTAGTGAAAATATAGTAACATAGGACTAAACAACACTGACTAAATTCCATATTAAATTAAGAAAAGATAATCTGCAATTTCCATATGAAGGAAATGCAGGCATATTTTCAAAGCATATCATGCATTTTGGACAATTATGTTTTATATTTTTCTTTTTTATTGATTTTTATGTGTTTCATACATAATTTTTCTGTTTTAATCACCTTTATATTTAATTATCTCTAGGCACTCTCCTGCAACCCACTCCCCCAAGTCCAACCCCTGGAGTTCACACATTTTGTCATTTGTGTTAGGTTCTAGGGTACACTGAGCCAAACTACATTCCCTGTCCACTCCTCACTTCCAGTTCATTCCCTGAGTTCTAGTCAAGCTTTCCACTGTCCCTTTTTAAAGAAGCCTGGGACTTCCCCACCCGACCACCATCAGCTACCAGTATAACTTCAGCCATACCTTTTTAGCCAAGGTTGGGCTCTGCTACCCATTTCTATAGGTCTGTTCAACCACTGTGGAAAGCAGTGTGGAGAATCCTTAAAAAAGCTCAAAATGAGCCTACCACCTGACCCAGCCATACCACTCCTGGGTATATACCTACAAGACTCATCCTACTGCAACAATACATGCACATCTGTGTTTATCTTAACAATAAACAAATCTTGTTTATCTTAACAAGAAGCTGGAAGCAACCCAAATGTCTGTCGACTGATGAGTGGATAACAAAAATGTGATACTTCTACACAATGGAGTTCTATACAGTGGTAAAGAGAGATAGCATCATGAACTTTGCAGTTAAATAGATGAAACTAGAAGATACTATGGCAAATTAAGTAACACAGTAACACAATCCCCCCACAAAAATAAACAAGCAAACAAACAAGCAAACAAAGGAAAAATGCAGAATGCTTTCCCTCATTTGTGGATGCTAGTACCAAATCCCCCAATTGAAAGACAAGCTGAGCAATATTATTGATATATTTCTTTCTCTGAAGGGACCTGTGATGTTATAATGAGAATCTCTTCATGAGCACTAGAATTAGCTTACCACATACTTTCAGATATGGTTAATTAATGTATAAGTCTAGAAGGTATATATCCATATTAGAGTAATATAAAATTAAAAGGAAAAAATGTGAACTCCTGAACATATATTGGAGTTATACAATTTATTCTTGGAGGACATAATTTTGGTACATATATGACATTTATGTAGGCATATTTTGGAGCAATACAATTAGGGGGGAAACCACAGAAACATAAGGATTGCATCAAAGAACAGACTGATACAGTTAAATTCTGCCGCAAACAATAAACATTTACAGAGAAAAACTTTAAAAAATCTGAGAGAAAGATGCAAGACATGTATGGCAAAATGCATGCTCTGGGAGTGGGGTGGGGGAATGGGATAGGGGAATATATCTAAACTGAACTGAAAAATGATGTCTGAAATACACAAAACATCAATAAAGTATTATAAAAAATCACAGTCATCAGGAGGCAGACACAGGCAGTTTTACACATTAAAAATCAGCCTGTTATGAAACCCCATCTCAAGAATAAAAAAAAAAAAAAAGAAATCGGATCAGACTCCTTGCTTTGTTACCTTATTAAGATTGATGGACAGCAGATGGGCATGTGACTAGGAAATTGAGATAGGAAAAGATAAATTGCGTTCCAGAGAAATAGGGCCTCTGAGATGAGCAGCAAGAAGGTTAATAAACACACAGCACTCAGGTGGAAAAGCAAACAATCAAAAAACAGTAATTCAGGGATTCATGTTTGGGAAAGCTTAGATTGGAGATTCCAATTTTTTTTATTTTTTACATTTTTTATTAATGCATTATGAAGATAGTTGTCATAACAGCATTTTTCATTTCTTTTCTGATTCTTTAGGATAAACTCCAAAAAATTTAGATCACAGGTGGTCAGCTTAAGTAATATCTCTGTGACTGCATACTTTGCACATGCACTGTATCTGTAGAATATGAGTTTCTTTTGGTTTCTTTCTTTCTATCTAATAGTAACGGCACATGAAGTATGGTAAAGGTATATAACGAATTCGATGAAATGAGGAGAAAATAGATGAAAGTTGTAAAATGGTTTCAGTTTTAAATGAATAGAGTCAATAAATATATAATATATATATGATATATAATATATTATATATATAGAATTAATATTATATAATTATTAATAATTATAATAAAATAATATATAGAATAATATAATATATATATATTATATAGATACCTAGTGAGTCCATTTAGTGTTGCTTTTCGCTTTCAGTGTTTAGGGCTGAGCACTTCAGCCAGGTACCCTATCAGGGGACTTGTTATTCTCCCTCCTTCATCAGCCATCTGATTTCTTTAGCTTTTAGTCTAGAGTTGTGCTTTATGAAATTCCCTCATCCATGTCAGCATGTTCATTGGTGGTGTCATCATGAAGGTAGCTTGTTTAGGCAACCGTTTTGTGAAGAGTTTGTATGGTCAGCTACTCTTATTTATCAAGTGCCATATCCAAGACACTTGTAAGTTTGTTAAAACTGCTAAAATAAAACATAGGCAATCCCCTACAGGATGTAAGTATAGAAATCATGTTTTTCAACAGGACTCTGCTTATTCAGGAATTGAATTTATGTACATTTATTTCTCATATTGACTTCATTAGAATGTTTCACCTATATTAATTTTGTTCTATGTTTACTTCTTTTGTAGAGGACCTAGTTTTAGTTTTACGCATCTCACAAATGACCATGAATGTGGATCCAGGTAAATATGATGTGTGTGGATTCCCTAAGCTCTGTGCGTTCTTCTAAACATCACGTACCCACACACATATACAGGCCTAAAAATAAATCACATTAAAAACAATTTAGCTCTAAAATTATTGACATGAGTCTATTTCCAAAATATCTCAGGGGGAGGTAAGAGTTCATTCTCTATCTTAATCTAAGGGTCTTTAAAACTTGAACAATAATTTTACCTTGTTGAATTTTCCATTGTACAATAAAAGTAACAACATAAACAACTGAGTAATCTTTAAAATCCCAAATAAATAACCATCAATTAAAAGTTCTTCTGAAAATCTCTATTAAGGATATATTCCAAATAATCTTGTTTCATGTTACTTTGTCTTTCTGTGTTTCACAATTTTATCCTCCTGGTCTAGAGAGATGGCTCAGTGATTAAAAGCATGGGCTACTCTTGAAAAAGTCCTAGGTTTGGTTCCCAGCATTGTGCATTGTGGTTAACAACCATCTGTAACTCCAGTTCCAGGGGATCTGATACCCTCTTCAGGCTTCCAAGTGCATTGCAGGGCATAGACCTAGATGCATGTAGTCAAATCATTATGCACATACAATAAAAATAAATACATCAAAAATATTAAAAATACTTAATTCTCTTATTGTCTACTAATGGAGTTGATAAGCTCATCTGAATAAAGGAAACATTGTTCAGGTTAATTCTATACTAGGGCAATACCCACCCAGCATCAGAGTTTTATTTCTATTATCGAATTACTGTTTCCTCTTTAAATTTTTAAAGCCAAAGTCATTAATTTTTAATATTCAACACCTAGAAGAGAGTTGTGAATGATCTTATACATATTCATTTTTCCTGAACATGCATTCTTCTATGTCATTTCTGACCTTGTAATAGGAGATCATGAAACAAAATAATTTGTAAGTTAGAATAAAACAGCTTCATTGTAACTCTGATACTGCTTGAGTAGATTCTAGGGGAAATCTGTTGATAGATCTAAATTAAGGATTGCTCATGCTAATATAAAGTCTAGATAAAGTAAAGCCAGTTACATAATGTATGTTGCTTTGTCCTTTGGGGATTTCATCTGTTTATCAAAATCATTCTGTATTTTAGAATGCTGTAAATTTAGGATCTAGTTTATTAATATCTAGTAACATTATGGCAGATATATGTTTCTTACTGTGTTACTGAATTTCTGAAACTATATTCTGAATATAGATATTTTAGAAATGAAAATACATGCTAATATCATAATGACTGAAATGTTTTGCATGATAGTCCAAGAGTTAAATTAACATTAATTGTATTCTACTGGCATTCTAAGCTTACTTTTATTCTTTTATAATTTTAATTTCTTTATTAGTCAATTGAGTTGTCTCTAGAGTGTCATTAAGTTTTTAGGCCTTTTTGAATGTACTTACTAACACATATTAATTATACAAATCATTGAGCTTCATTATGAGAGTCTGTGTATGTGCAATCTCTATTTCTCTTTCTCTCTCTCTCTCTCTCTCTCTCTCTCTCTCTCTCTCTCTCTCTCTCCTGTCTCTTTCTCATCCTTTTTTGGAGAGAGAAACCCATTGTGTAGTCCCAGCTGGTCTATACCTTATTATGTAGACCAGGCTGGCCTTCAACTCACAGAGATCCACCTGCCTTTGCCTCCAAAGTACTGGGATTAAAGGCATGAGCCACCATACTTGGATTCTGGATCAATACATGTAAGTGTAGAATTTTTATAAGGTTTCTGTTTCCAAACACAGAATTCTTTCCAGTGTCAATATTGAAATATTTCAATTGTTTAAATGACAAAAGTCATTGGCAGTTTATAACCTAAGAAATCATACCATTTGATAGGGTCATATTAGAGGCTTACAAGAAATAATTTTAATGTGTGGCTGTCGACTTGATTATAGAATTCATCTCCTGCTAGTTCTCAAATATGTTCTAGTGTATGTTTCATCAGTAAGCACAGGAACATAAGCTAGTTATGAATAAACATTAGTTTAAATTAATCCACAGCTGTTTAAAATATCAATACCAGAGAAGTTCAAGAGGTGAATGAAAAGCCAGCCCAGAAGCCAGACAGAGACTCAGATACTGTCTCTCTCTAGCAGCACATGTCACCATCTCCATCTGGCCACCCCGCATGCCAAATTTATCTGTTAAGTGGTCACAGCAGTTAGATTCTTCCCTACAGTGAAAGAGAAAATCTCCAAAGGGAATGATATTCCACCCTGAAAAATCAGGAAAATGCTGTGCCAAGTGAAATTGTAATTATGTATACACTGATGTGTTAATGAGGTTTGAAAATGTTTGGTTGGATAAGATGAAAGTGTCTGAATCTGACTAAAACATCCACATATCTGGAAATGCAATACACATAATTAAGTACAGTTCAGCAGCAGCGTGTTTGTGTGCACATTAGGGCTGGATGTGTCAGATTAGTGCATAGATGTCACTATGCTTGCATTTAGTTTTTTAAAATGTTTCTGTCTAAGCTAAGGGACAACTACAGAACCTCGCCACCCTGCTGCAATTACCTAAGGAAAGCACTGGCACTATCAGAATATTTAAGCATCAAGATGTAGTTCAAGAGCAACTATCTTTGACAGGTTAACTTTCTTGGCCAGGTTTTTCATTTGGTGTACATCAAACTCTGATAGTTTCAAACCTGCTGGACTCCATAACCTTAGACCATCCAGAGTTCCTAGTTGTATTTCTCCAGTATATTTCTGTAAGCTAAAATAATCAAGTTATGGAATTTTAAAAAATGAAATCTGAAGAACTATTTAAGGTAAAGCAAAGGGGGTGGAAGTTGGTTAAGTAGGAAAGTACTTGCTACTCAACATGAGG
>VZQC01007389.1:384272-403749 GCA_009823505.1 Rhizomys pruinosus | reverse complement strand
ATTAAAGACGTTCTCCACCACTCGACCTTCATAAAGTGATACTAGATCTTACCTTTTAATTTTATGCCAATGGAGTAAGGATGTGAGTATTGAATAGATGTTTTTATAACAAAAATAAGGCATTTTTCCATAAAACGATCTGAAAAGCAATCAGATACTGGGGGTGGCTTTAACACGTAGAAAGCAGAAATGAAGAACATTATTTAAGAAAGCAGCAATAATTGTTCAGTACAGTCCAAAACGAGTTAATCCTTAAATCTAGTGTAAAACATGTGAGACCATAATGAATAATGTTTTTGGTATTTTGAATCATTCTAAAGGAGTCAAATTTTAATTGCCTTAATTAACAAAAGAAAGATCAATGGTAAAAAGATGAGTCAAACAATTGACAGATTTATGTGACCAAAGACGCTCACAAACTAATCCTCTGATAGTCGATATTTGATAATTGTAATGCTTAAGGAAACTTTATAAATATTTAATTAAGCTTAAATGACACTATTGTATATATAGTTTTAAATGTTATTGTGATTTGGAAACAATATTTTATTTAGAACTTGTTTTAAAATAAATAGTGTTGCTTTATATATTAAGTTTTATTTTGCTAAATCACTGTTGAAAAATTCAAATTTATTGATTTTAACAAAGTAATATTTTTATAGTTTAAATGTTTGGTGTGTGTATGTTTCTATGGGTGGGTGATAGATTCTCTAGGAGCTGCAGAAAGAGACAGCTTTTAAACACCTGGTACAGGTGCTGGGAACTGACCTCAGGTCCTCTGGAAAAGCAGTACATGCTTTTAACTTCTGTGGCCGTCTCTCCAAGTTCTTTGTATTTAATTTATATACTACGAGCTCAATTTTTATGAAACATAAAATAATGGAAAAAACCTTATAAGGTTAATTATTCATAGAAATTTTATATTCTGACATTTTGACCACTGTTTCAAGTAAAAGGGATAGTAAATTTTCTTTAGTAATCTGAGAGATGACATGTTCTCTATTTATAGATGTTCAAATTAATACTGCTGACTTTGTAAATGAACTCTTCAATAAATTTTTCTATCTGTTTAAATTGTTTTATTGTGTCAATTGTTAATAATTGCTTTGATTATACAGAATTAATTTTTGAAAACTATGTTTCTCATACACTAAAATATAAATACCTAACATCATAAAATGTTGAAAGGCCAAGATATGAATTCACACTCTTCTGTCTAGTGTGAGGTGAAAGTTATAATAATTATTTAATCTATGTCAATATTATTTACTAATTAATATTATAATCTAAGTCGTACCAAGCTCAATTGATTAATATAAAAATATTGTAGAACGCTTTATCATAAGTACATGCCACAATGGAACTTTACAGAAAGATGCTGTAAGTACCATCTTTGTTGATGTAGATCTGTAAAAAAAAGTGTACCCCAAGGTTCAAATTGTGTAAGGCAACATGTGTACCTATGCATAAATTCCCCAAAGCAGTGGAGAACTCAAAAATGGAACAGGTGGAATAAAGGTTAATTGGTCTCTCCAAAAATGATATATGCAAATATTAGTCAAATTTAGTCAAATTATCTTTTGTATTTAAAATTAAAAAATTGCTTTTTAAATTATTCTAATTAAGCTTAACATAAATTATCCAATTTGGATTTCAGTCTTGGTAAGAATGTGACAATTTCTTTAAAGAGCTAAAGAATCTGGGAAATAATTTATTAAAAGTTTAATGATTCAAATCTAAGAGCTATGATGATGACTCACAGCTGCCTCTTTTCTCTTGCTGGATAATAGTTGCCACGAATTACACCCCAAAGTGAAGTAAACTGTGACATGGAGATTGGCAAGTGGCAGTTTCTTCCATTAATTTTGAATTCTTCATAGCAGGCTTTGTTAACTTCCTCACTCCCAATATGAAACTTGTCATAGTTTGTATCTGTCAACTACAAGTAAATGAACAACTCTCCAATCTGTTCTTGATAGCAAATTTCATCCATGTGAGAAGATGTGGGAAACACTCCTTTACTGGCACTTAGGAATCCCTCATCAACTCCTTAATGATTTCAATTCTGCTGAATGACCCATGTTTTCAAAATGGGTATGTTAACTACTTCATAGGATATATATTATATTAGATAGTATATATTATATATGTAGTATTGTATATATATAGATGACTATAGTATATAATGTATATAATTAAGTGTATATGTATTTGAATATATAATGTATATGTATATATACATATATATGTATAATTATTTTTTTTTTTTTTTTTTATTTTTATGTATATATAATCATAACTTATGGATATCTCTATCATATACATATAATTACATATCTTTCTGGAACTTTGGCTCTTGTCAAGTTGTTCCCTTTATTTTATCTTATTCATTTCCTCAATTTCCAGTTGTATGATTTGCACGTTATTTTCCTACACGCCATCATTTTCTCTAGCATTCTATACGACTGTTCCAATGCACTTGTAGGTCCGAGCCAGTGGCGGTATTTACATTTCATACCTCAGTTTACCATCCCTAAAGATGGTAAAATTAATAGAAGAACAGAACAGAAGAAAATCAATGGCAGGGGTAAATTGTTTGTGCTTCCTTTCTATTATTGCTCTGAACATGGATTCCATACATGTCGGGAATTTCCAGTTTCCTAAGGAGTCAATGTTTGATATGTTTAAGTTCAAGTTAATTTTCTTAATACACATCAGAAATTTATATATCTATTTTCTGGTCACTTTATTGATATACGTTGGCTATGCAATTTTTAGAATATTTTCCTTGTAATAATACTGAACAAATTAGAAAGTGAAAATCCTAAAGTACCACCAAGATATTGAATAAATGCTATGAAATTAAATGGAATTTCTGAACCCAACAGAGCAGTTGCATATATGAAGCATGCTCAAGGCCTATGGATGCCCAAGTCAGACAGAAATCTTACATGGAGGTGGGAGTACACAAGAAACCCTGGTGAGAAGTGAGGGACAATTGGCAATTTACAGGTATTAGAGAGGGAGTCAGTTCTCCTTAAGTGTGTGTCATTAAGTAGATTGACCTGTCTCTAGTGGATGAATCTATACCCAAGAGCAAAGTGGAAAAGAAATTATACTTGATAGTAATAGCCAAGTATAGTGCTGTAAGACTTTATTCCCAGCCACAGAATGTAGAGGCAGGCTGATTTCTGTGAGAACAAGGCTAGAATCATCTAAGTATGATGCTGCAGGGCACCTGGGGCTACAGGGAAAATGTGTTTAAAAAAATAGTAGATATGTTGTTGGGGTGACTCTAAGTAATAAGCTTGGTTTTAAGATTCTGAATATGAGAAAAATACATTGACATTTTCAAACATTCAACAAAATATATTCTTAAAAATGTGTTGATGGGGATTGAATGTGTTTGAATATGTATTTACGATGTCTTGATATACCTATTAAATGAGATTTAAGGTCCACATGCAGGTGTATGCTATGTATTTAAAGACTCACTCCGATTTATGCTTTCACTATGAAATATTCACAGTATGTGAAGTAATATAAAAGTGATGATAAAGCTTTCAAAACACACACAGAGGCACGCACACATACACACACACACACCACACACATATATGTAGATTAACATTTTATGGATTTCTAGCTCTAAGCTATATAAATAAATTCAAAATGGATCATTTTCTTTAAAAATCACTTTATGAAAGTTTACAGTCGAACATAAGAAAATACTTCTCTACATTCCTACACAGTCCTGACTCTTTCAAACTTTTCACCCCCATTTATGCAATGATTCATGAGTCTTTGGTGGGTGAGGTTTAATATAGGGGCCCCAAGAAGGGATACACACTCAGGGGCTCCCATATTTTGAAGTTTGACTAATTATGGCCTTCTGTTTTCACTAAGATTCCTAGATATGCTCTAGACTCTACGGGATCTATATGCAGAGAATAATGTCTAGGTTTGGGAGCTTTACTGGATATGGCCTAGTTTGCATGTTGTAAAGCATGAGTTCTGATGGTGGTATAGGGCATGAGAGGGACTATGTTTGATTGGAAACCATTGTTGTACAAATTCTCAATAAAAATTTCTATAAAAATCGTTAACTGTAACATAATAAGTGTAAGAAAGAAGATTTAATAGCTTAGTTATTACTAACACACACAAAACACAGACACAATATTATAACTGAATATAGTAATAACAGTAATATAATGATAACTATAAAGCATATACATAACATTATTTAATTTATAAATAGACTGCACAGAGGACATTGAGCAAATACGTGGTGAAAGAAACAATACCTAATTTCAAAGAGTCATTTAAATGTGATAAGCAATAAATTCATCATTGAGGTATAACTAATATAGACAGATGTGACTGGGAAGGAAGAGTTATAAGTACATTAATATCATGAAAGATGATTTAGGAAAGTGAGGAGAAATATTATATAAGTACAATTTGTAGTAAAGCTCCTGCACCTTTTTTTGTTCCTCATATTATTCTTAAATACGACTTTCAGGGAACTGTCAGAATATAGCAACAGATCTCTGAAGATTCATTGGAAAGTTTCTGCCATCTATTAAAATGATACATAATTATTATAATAAATAAAATCATTACTTAATTTACATATGTGAAAATATATTTTGAAACTCAACTTCCTTCTTTCATTTCACTTCCTGTATAATTTGCTTTGAAAAACAGTGCTCTTTAATGTTCAAGTAAAGAAGGTTTAAAGCACATTTTTCAAAGTTCTAACATGCATATCTTTTATTTATTTCATTTAGTTTTTTCCTTCTTTTTTGGATTATGTAAAAAAAAATCTTATCTATTTTTCTTTCATTCAAATACGACCATTTTACACACTCAACACACACACACACACAACACACAACATATAAATATATATATATATATAATATATATAATATGATTTGGACCTTCTTGATTTTTGTGTTATGTAAGGATGCTGTAAGCACATAACATTTTTGTGCAAATAAGTGTTAACTTTAAAAAAAATTTTTTAGGCAGCATGCCTTTCGTACTGAAACATGGCTGCTTGTTGATTCTCAATGAGAGAGGAAGCAAATTATTTTAGGGAGGAAGTACAATATATTAGGCAGAAAGCAGATAAGCTAAGAGGGGCTGAACATCATTCACTGTAGTTTGAAAGATTCATGGAGAAGGGTAAAAAAGACTTCACAAATGTTTACTACTTTTGTGATATTTAAAATTTGGCAAATTGCTGGTGTCCACAAATGAATACTTCTGTAGATATGCCATATTTTTTTTTCTTTGGCATGGAGGTGACACCGGCTTCCTGGAAGGAGGAGAAAGGTGGCTCATGAAGGCAGAAGCTGGGAAGAGGCCTTATTACAGCCCCAGTTCCAGCACCAGTCTCTTCAGCCACTTTCCTCAGTGCCCAGCACCTGGGTCCTGAAGCCCAGTTCACAGCTACAGGGATCTCCAGTTCTGACTTGGCAGGCTCTGCTATCTCCACAACAGATAGAGGGCCCTACTCTCTGTAGCTCCATTTCTGGCTTGCAGTGCTACAGATATAGTGTCCGGAGGCCAGTTGCTGTTGCCCAGTGAGTAAGACAGAGCTGAGCACATGTTAGTACACATCCACTCAGGCTGCCTACTCCCAGCTCCTAGCAGGCAAGAAAAAACACACCCATCCTCTCAGAGTAACCTGGACTACAGCTTTGGCTCCAGCTCAACTCTGCTTCAGCCCCCAGCAGCTCCAACTCTAGCTACTGACAGAAGAGAGAGGGCCATCCCTACCCATCCAGAGACAAGACTCCCACAAGAGCAAATTGGCACCCACCATGTGACAAAGAAGCTTTTGTGACAAAGAAGGCTTTGGCTCTGGAAATATACCAGAACACCAACCCATTAACTAGAGAAAACCTTGGCCATTCCCCCTGCTCCAGTCTTAGCTTTTATGGCCCTGGAACCAGATTCAGATGCTTTTAGCCCAGGGGTACCAGATGACATACCTCACACAATGTGAGGTTCAACCGAACATGATTGGTGCCGGTCCTGAGCCTCTGAAGAATCCCTAGATTAGAAAGACAAGAAATAAATGGACCCTCCAGTACAAAATCAAAAGTGAAAACCTGAAGCTTAAAGAATCTAGCCATTCATAACTAATAAGATAACAAAGGCACCATAAGAAAACAAGCAAAGTCAGTCATCTTTAACTCCAGTTCCAGGGGAATCCGACACTCTCTTCTGACCTCCACCACATTGCACGACATGGGTGCACCAACCTACATGCAGACAGTACACTCATACACATAAAAAATATTAAATAAACTTAAAAAATCATTTAAATTTTTTTTTTTATTTTTTTTAACAACAACAAAAAAACAAATCCACATGCCAAAATCGACAATGAAAAATCATTACATGAAAAATCCAAGTAATAAGTCCCCACGACATACTACCAATGCCTGTAGAAGACTTCTACAATGAACACTCTTTAGAAGTAACCCTGGACACAGATCTTAAAACAATCATCATAAAAATACTCAAAGAATTTAAAAAAACACAATAAACAAATGAATAAAAGAACTATAAGAAGATAAAGATAGTCTTAAAGAAGAGAATGATATATTTCAGAATGAGGTAGGAATACTGAAAAAAAAATCTCTGGCTGTAATGAAAAGGGAGGAAAAAGACAAAAACCACATGATCATATCAATTGATGCAGAAGGCCTTTGATAAAATTCAACATGCCTTCATGTTTAAAAGTCCTAGAAGGAATTGGGACTGGAGGGAACATTCTTCAACACAATTAAAGCCATAAACAACAAACCCACAGCCAACATCTTCTAAATGTGGAAAAAATAGAAACATTCCCCCTGGAGGTCAGGAACCCAGCAAGACTCCCCTATCCTCCCCCTTTTCACTATGGTGCTTGAAATGCTTACTAGAGCAATAGAATAAGAAAAGGCAAATAAAGGGGTACTAATTTGAAAAGAGGAAGTCAAACTATCCCTTTTTGCAATGACAATGATAATATACTAAAGGGATGCCAAAATTCCACCAGAAATCCAAGACCACAATTGATATTTTCAGTAAAGTGGCAAGTTTACATATTAACTGCAAAATACAGTAGCCTTTCTTAATGCCAACAACAAGCAGTGGGAGAGGAATACAGGGAAACTCCCCTACACAATAGTCTAAAAAAATATCTTGATTGGGCAGAATGGTGGCAGACACCTTTAATCCCGCACTCAGGAGCAGAGGCAGGCAGTTTTCTTGTGATTCAAAGGCCAGCCTGATCTATAAGAGAGCTCTAGGCCCAGCTAAGACTAAAGGGAGACACTGTCTCAAAAGATCAAAAGACAAAAACAAAAAAAAAAAAAAAAAAAAAACCAAAATTAAAAATAAGAACCAACCAACCAAACAAACAAAAATCTTGGAATATATCTGATCAAACAAAACACTAAAGATCTCTACAGTGATGTTATTAAATTCTTGAAGAAGGAGATTGAAGAAGGAGATTGAAGAAGACACCAGAAGATGGGAAGACCTCACATACTCATGGATCAGAATAATTAATATACTAAAAATGACCATTCTACCCAAAATAATATATCAATTCAATGCAATCCCAATTAAAATCCCTATGACTTTCTTCATAGACTTAGGAAAATCCTAAACTTCTATGATGAAAAACAAAAGACCCAGGATATCCAAAGCAACCTTGATCAAAAATCAATGCCAGAGGAGATTACTATTCCAGACTTCAAACTATACTACAGGGATACAGTCATTAAAACAGCCTGGTACTAACACAAAAACAGACTGAATTAACATTTAAGAGAGTGTTTCTCCCTAAGGAAACTGTAGCTTAGTGGTAAATAGTCCTAAATTTGCATCAAGGAAACCAGTGCTCAGGTGTGGGCAGAGTACTAGAGCAAACCTGGGGTAATTAGCATATGAAGAGTTAAGCTGAAGCTTAGCCTGATAAACCAGTTTTTCACAGTAGGAGGGGAAGACAAGTTTTGGAAATTAGAACCCAAGGTTTTGTAAATTTATGAAAAATAATTCTAAGGCCAAGGCTGGCTAGTAAGCTTTGATTTTAAACTCAGCCTGGAAGTCACTGGGTTTTATAGCCTGCAGGAGTGAGTTTAGGGAGGCACAAGCCTGGGGGTATGGGATGCTCATTCCCAAGCCAAAACAGAGCCAGCCAGGAATCTGTGTGTCTCTACGAGTTCCACATAGACAGACAAAAAGGGACCAGGCCAGGGATATGAGAGATTTATCCATGCATGCAAAACCACTTGTTCCCAGATTGGCCTCCCATCCATCCAACCAAGCAGGAGAGCCAAGCTTCCCTGGCACAATAGAATTAAGAAAAGAGAGTGATAGCAAAAAGGCAAGATTGTGAGGTTTGCATATGGAATTTCAGGATTTCTTCCATCCACACATTTAGGTGCCATTTGTGGATTATTTCCTTTATTCCCACAGTGAGCCATCTAGGAATCATGTGCGGGAAAGCACAGCACATAGACATATGCTAAGGTATCCAAATACAGAGAGAACCTTTCTTCAAAGTGGACAGGGTTTATAGGCAGTGTGACTTCATTTTCCAGGGCCCAGTTCCAGACCTTTGTGTCACCACATCCGACTACATGGACATGGGCAGGGAAGTCCCATTACTTTCAGTTATGTACTCGGGGGCACTGGTTGGAATGTTAGCCCATCCATACCTAATTTAAAGTGAGTTTTCCCACAATAATATCTCATTTTGGTTTTGATTTGCAGTTCTATAATATTTAATGGTATTCAATTTTTTTTTTTAATTTTGTTTTAATTTTTGTTTGTTTTTGGATGTGTATGAATGTACTGTCTGCATTGGTTTTTGCCCCATGTTGTGCAATGCCATGGAGGTCAGAGGGGTCTCGATTCCCCTGGAACTGGATTGTCCCTGGAATTGAGTTACCAGATGGTTTCGTGAGCCACCATGTGGGAGTTGGGGATCGAACCCAGGTCCGCTGCAAGAGCATCGGTGCTCTCTAAACCACTAGGCTATCTCTCCACCCCTCAATTACTTTTAAAAATATGATTTAATATTAGTATGACTACACAGGTCCTTGTCCAATAACTTGACTTTCATTATTTTTAGTAAAAAGATACAAGAATTTAAATATTTTACTCATGATCATTGTTTAATTTCTGCAGTTCCTTTAAAATCTTCATATTAGTGAATTGTCTGATATGTAGCAGGTAGAAATTTATTTGTGTTTTGAGGAATGTCTGGTACTCTGCTGATGGTTTCGTTTTTGGTCCAGAAAAAAAAAAAAATCATGTAGTCCTATCTGTTGATTATCTAGAATAAATCCAGAAGCTATGTTCAGAATGTTATGTGTAATGTATACAAGTATGTATCTAAGCAAATGCAGGTTTAGGTACAGTACAAAATTTAGAAAAGAAAGAAGAAAGTATCATTTATAAAGTCATACTAATGGCTTCACATATTTAGTATACTTCATCTAAATCATTTGAAACATTTCTCAAGACATAGCACATTTTCAACACTTCAGGTAAACTCCACAGAATGTGACAGGCTGTACTTGGGAGAAGACAACCCTCAATGAACTCTGCATGTATGTTCTTCCCTTGCAGTTCTTATGTATCAAAACAGGACTTGAAATACTGCCTCTGACACTCTGAGAAGGCTGTGATTGATGCTACATGATTCAATAAAGGTTTATAATTTTGTGTTGCTACATAGGAAACTGATACTAAAATTAAGTGTTGTGAATAGGATTGATGATAGGCTCTCTGAACCAGTGGACCAGACACCAGAATTCTATTATAGTATATGTCTAAAGATAATAATTATGTAATTTCATTTATCCTGCACAAAAATACAATAAAAATGCCAATTTACTTTTTTCGTCTACTCGTATACTTATTTATAATTCAATAATTGAGTAACATGAATTTAAGCAAGTTAATTACTTGAGATTTTTGTCTGAAATTTGGATTTGCATTCCAGAATAGTCTAATGAAAACCTATATGTAATCAAAGTTACAATATACTTGATATCAAGGAATAAAGTAAACAATTATTCTTATCACTTGAGTAACATTTTAAGTATTATTTATTATTTATGGTTTTACAAATAATATTGTGCATACTATGGAAGAACATGACATGTTTTTATGACTTTGCCTTAGGTGGCTGAATAAGCGAGGATTTTTTAGGTATAATTAGGGGCTGCTGTCAATCAGAATTAATTTTAGCACTTGGGACCAGTAGTTATTTGTAATTAAAATTTCTAATTAAGAAAAATAATTTATTACAGGAATCCACTTGAGTATATGTTCTCCAATTTATGGGACATAGTAATTATTTCCCAGAAGAACAATGTTTACAAAATGCTATTGACAACCATAATTGTCAATATTCCTCAACATTTAACTTGATGTATTTTTTTTTTAGGTCACACATTAAGTTTAATTGTTGAGTGTTTATGGTCCATGTTGTAGTGCCTGGGGACATTCATGAACCTCCCCTGGAACTAGAGTTACAGAAATTTATAGCTGTCATTGGGTGCTGGAATCCAAACCCCAGTCCTCTTTAAGAGCACCCAGTGGACTGAGACCCATCTCTCCAGCCCTCCCCTTTTATCCTTAAATTACATTTAAAATCCATAGGATGTCCTCCAACAGGACTCATAGTTTTGGGAGAAAGAGAGAGGTGAGGTGGGAAGGAGGAAGAAGAAAATGGGACTTTTCCCTCTGAGAAAATAATTTATAAAGAATGAGAGAGCCACCCATAGTGGTGTGTGTCTACAATGCCAGTAGTTGTGAGACTGAGCTAAGATAATCAGGAACCTGAGGCCGATTCAAATTGTCTTTTTTAAAAAAATACAGCCCAGAGAGACACAGGCAGGTGGATATCTGTGAGTTCAAGGCCAGCCTGGTCCACATAGCAAGTTCTAGAAGAGCTCAGGCTACAGGGAGACCCTGTTTCAAAAAAACAAAACAATACAGAACAAAAAAGGAAAAGTGTGTAGGTTTCAGGGTTTCCCAGATCCCCAAGGGACACACAGTGGCCCACTTCCTACAGAAGCTTCTGCCAATCGCACTGACCCCTTCCCCCTATACCTGAGGCCCGCCCGCCCCATGTGTATAAATGGTGGGCCCCAGCCACCATCTCTCTCTCTCTGTCCCCCTACTCTTTCTCTGTTCCTCTCTGTCTGTCTGCCTCTCTCTGCCCCTCTCCCTCTGCCCTGCCCCCTGCCATGCTGTCCATTCCCACCGCGTGTCTGCAGGCGGCTCACGCTGGCAGTCCCACATGGAGTTAAAGCATGTTCCTGGAGTGACTTAAGCCTCATGTACCTTTTATTGGGATTTTCATGCTTTTTATAGCCTAACAGAAAGAAAGAAGAGACAACTAATAGAGTAATAGCACCAATGTTATGTTGGCTGTCATTTTCTGTTTTTAGTCCATTATTCAGAATAAAGGACATCTTTTAATTGGTCAAAAATATTCGCATCAGAAACCAGGGATACAAGTGAGGCAAGTTATTCCTCAGTAGATCTCTCTCTCTCTCCTCGGCCTCCTCTCAATCTCCTTCCTCTCGCTACCGCAACGTCTCCCGGTACATCCTCTCTCGTTCTCTCTCTCTCTCTCTCTTTGCCTCTCTCTGTGTCTCTCTATGTATGTGTATATTAGAGAGTGTTTAAAATTCAGAGGCAATAGAGGGTAATGCCAAGTACTTGCTATCTCAAAGAAACCATGAAACATAATTTCCTGGTAGATATTGCAATGGAAAATAACTATAATTTAAAATTTCACAGTTTGATCAAAGTAAATCAAATGGGCATTGCTTATATCTGGTTCTTCAGTGCAAGGCTGAGAATGAACAGCTTTTAAGTCCCTACATTAGTTTCTTTTTCAATAATTTCATAGTAATGTTATCAGCTGATAGTTGACTGTATCATATGTATATCCTAGGACACTGGTGATACTACTTAGTGGATAAGCCATAAGCTATCCTGTCTGACAACTTGAGTTCAATGCCCTGGACTCAATATGGTGGAAAGAGAATGGACTCCTGCAGTGTTTACCCTGGTTTCCACACATGTGCCATTGAATGCATGCACGGACCCAACAGCACACAAATATAAATAAAAAAACAAATGAGGTAATAAATTTATAACTTTTAGAAACAGAAACTGGGATATCTTTGAACTACTTTCAAAATATATGTTTATAGCCATGCACAATTACCTTTGTCAGGTTTAATCACAGAAGCCTCCCTTTCCTATGAACTGTGATGAATAAAGACTTGAGGTCACAGGATGCTGAGAATAAGTCGTGGTTGCGTTCCTACACTTAAGCAAGACATTCACTCCATCTTCTCCAAGATTAAGAGAACTTTGCAGAAAGAGGCACAGAAAGATTTAAAATCTGAAGTTAGGAAGAAATACTGATAATGATTTTCCTTGAGCAATATGCAACCAGTGAATTCATGGTGTGAATGACTGACTGGGTTCGAATAACTTTCTGCCCATCAACAGCAAGGCAAGGGCTCAAGGGAAACTACTCCTTACTCCTGAAATAGTTTATGGATACATTCAGATGAGGGAATTAATGCCTTTGATTTTAAACCCACTGTTGACTCCAACCCCTTCAGAAGAATACTTCCAATCTAGTGTTGGATTATTACAGATAATTATTACAACTACAGATGACACTGCTTAAAATAATTGGGTCATACAACAAAGCCAAAAGTCATAAATAAGAGAAAGATACAGTCAGGAAGGATGGGATGTTGATGGCGATGTGAGGGATAAAAGACATGGTGGAGGGCTGGAGAGACGGCCTAGCGGTTAAGCGCGCCGACCGAGCTTCTTACAGAGACCGGGGTTCGTCCCCAGCACCCAGCAGGCGGCCGAGAACCGTCCACTTCCAGGAGAACTCCAGTTTCCAGGGAGTTAAGGGTCCGGACACCCTCTCTACCTCCGCGGCATGCAACGACAGGGTGCACAGAACCTGCATGCAGCAGTTACATTCATACCACATACAGAATAAATAAAATTAAAAAACCAAAAAATAAAAAAAAGACGTGGTGGAAGGAAAGAGCAGCTAGAATACATCATACACATGCATGAAACTGTCAGAAATTATAACAAGGCATCCCAGAGTGCTGCCACACACCCTAAACCTAGTGTTTGGGAGACTGAGGTTTGACGATTGTCATGAATTTGAGACCAGTTTATGCTTCCTATAGAGATTCATTAATAGAATGAACAAGTGATTAATTTGAGCTAATGTATGGCGTTATAACTGCCAATAATCTTTTAGGTTTCATTTTTATAAACAAGTTGATGGACGTAATTCTAGATTTTTCACAGTGAATTTAATTACTGATGAATTTTTT
Organism: Rhizomys pruinosus; assembly: GCA_009823505.1. NCBI lineage: Eukaryota > Metazoa > Chordata > Mammalia > Rodentia > Spalacidae > Rhizomys > Rhizomys pruinosus. The sequence goes on along the minus strand of VZQC01007389.1, from coordinate 390,331 downwards.
ATTCTGATTAAATTTGTCAATGCTCTATCTCCCCTCAACAACCCAACATAAAAGCTTCTGGGACTATGTAAGCTATCTAGCAGGAGGAAACCTCCAGATCATTTGCAGCTTGGATTCTCTCTCTCAAGCATCTCGGGTGTTCGATGTGAACAAAAGGGTTTTAGAATCTAGGTTTCAAAGGGGATGGGAAAACAACGTATTGTTTGGCGTCCTCTGCAGGCTTCTTGGCCAACAAGTATTTAAGAAATATCCCACTCATGCAACTGCTAATGTACTAATCTATTACTTTTGGGATCCCCCTCTCCAAATGTAAGGACTTTATCTTTAAATATTTAATTGGATTACAAGATATTAGGTTTCTATATTTTTTTCACATCTACTTCACTTTCTTAACCTTAACTGGGGATCCCTGGTTTCCCCTAACCCCCCCCCCAATTTCCACTTTCAGCATTCTTCTTTCTTCCTTTAGATTATCGATGCTCAACTCACCCACTGCCTTAAGACATCCACCTCCTATTGGCCTTCTTCTAGTTTCATGGCTTCTACCGGTTTTCCATATTGAACATATGGCATTTGAGAATGGTTACTAGGACCAAGTTATTCTAGAGAACATGTGATAGTTGTTTATTCATATCTAATTAACCTTGCTCAGTATAACTTTTCCTATGTCTGTCCATTTACCTGTAAATGTAATTTCAGTTTTCTTTACAACTTAATAAAATTCCTTTTATATATGTATCATATTTTCATTAGCTTTTCATCAGTTCATATACATCTAGGCTGCTATGATTCCCTAGCTGTTGTGAAAAGAGGAGCAAGGAACATGGTTCAGCAAGTATCACTGTATTAGGATCCAAGGTACTTTAGATGCATGCCCAAGGCTCACATGGCTGGACAATATGGTAAATCTATTTCTAGTTTGGAGATAAAACTGCCAACTGATTTCCATTGTAGTTACACAAGTCTAGACCCTCACCAACAGTAAATAAATGTTCTGTGTTCCTACATTCTTCTGGGCATTTATTGTAATTTTATTTATTACTGTAATTTTATTTATTACTGGGTAAGAAGAATTTCAAAGGAGTTTTAATTTGTGTATTCTTTATTACTAATGATGTTTAATACATTTGTAAGTAGTTATGAGTCATCATTAATCATCTTGAGAAATGAGAAGTGTCTGTAAAAATCCATAGTCCATTTTTGATTGGGTTGATTATTTTATTGATTGTTGTTCAATTATTAATGGCTTAATATATAAAGGGTGTTTGCTACAAGATAAATCCCTAAATAAAAGAAGATCTGAGTTTTTGTCCAAGCTTCTATTTACTGAACGTGCTTTCACCTTCATGTATCACAAGAAGTATATACTTCACCACAATATAAAATGCCTCAACGTGCCAACTTGGCTTTGAAGAGGGCACACAGAGTTGAATGGACCTTACTATTATGAGAAAGCACCATGACTCCTAAGGGTTCTTTTAACACCAGGAAGAAGCATCCTTCCTGGTTTAGCATGAAGTAAACAGTTCAGCCATAATCCTGAAAGAGACCTGTGGAAAGTTGAAGAGAATATCTTAAGAAAAGATATGGACAAATCAACTTTTTCCTTAATGGAAGCAATTTTCCATAATAACAGAAATATCTAGAAAAATTAAAGAACATAACAATTTGTTCATATTGGTTACTTCATAGTTAAAATAACCTAAATAACACATCTTGAACAAGAAAATATTTTGGAAGTGCAGATATCCCTTAGAGTTTAGGAAGAGTCAAAGGAAAGCACTGTCAGGAAGAAGGGACCGTTAAGGCAGCATTCTGTCTGTGCACCTCCATGGCATGAAGCAGGAACCGGGCCCTCTTGCTCCTTGCTTGTCTTGTAAAGTGCCATCTTAGGAGATGATGCTCTTCTGAAAAGAGGAGGGAGGACCAATGAAGAATGGTGCCTTACCCTGTTTCCACTTGCCCCTCATCACACTCAAATAAATATTCACTACTCTACCACCAACAGTGAGAGTGCTTGAGCTCTGAAAAGAAAACAAAAGAAGTATGCTAATTTGTTCTATTTATGACAGCCTGATAATAATTATGTTTCATCAGAAACAAATAGAACGTAAAAACACATACTGACGACCTAAATTCATTCCATTCGGTACATTATTTAATAAGATAAGAATGGCCAGTAACTGATGGTAGTTTCCATTTAGCACGCTGAATATTTGGTAGGAAAGCAACATATTAGAACAGCATTTAATATTTAACACAGAAAAATAAATGAAAATAGATATCTTTAATCCTGTTAATGAATTCAGCATTCCACCCCTAAGACACAAAACCATCGCATTACAATTCTGTGCTGGGAGTTGCTGCTTATCAACTTGGCCACATTTCAGAATGAAAATACTGCATTTTAAGAGAATGTGTGGTGTGTGTGTGTGCGTGCACGTGCATGTGTGTGTGTTTGTGTGTGTGCATTTAAAATGAAACTGATTTTTTAAAGAATGTGTTACTATAAAATATTTTAATCATAAACATATACTTATGGCAAGAGACGAGATAAAGGAAAACTTTATGTCAAGGTTACTTTAAATAAGCATGCCATATATATTCATGTGCACACATTCGCTGCTGGAATTTTGATGGTGGAATACTTTTTTCTGGAGTGTTGATACATCTCATCTATGTTATTTGAAATACAAACTAAAGAATATAATATGCATAATGCTGTTTGCACTTATTTCTTTGGTAATCATTTACAGTTTGGATAACTCCACTCCATTGTTTCAGGAAAGTATTCTCTCACTCAGTGAAATACACATTTTATTCATTTAGAAAACAATACCAAGACAGATTTCCAGATTTCCTGAATGATTTATTTAATCAAAAGCAGAGTTTAGATTTTTGGGAGACATAATCCTTTACTTTTGAGACATGGAAATAATTTCAACTTGCTAATAGTCTTTGGGTTTCTGCTAGCAATATACATCTGTTTGTTTTTATTATCTGCACTTCCCTGAAGGTGGAGAAAAGAATTTAAAAGTAGAATGGGTTGGGCACAGTGGAGTACCTGTAATCCCAGTACTTGGGAGGCAGAGGCTGGCAGATCTCTGTGAACATGGCCAGCCTCCTCTACATAGTGAGTTCCATGCCAGCTGGAGCTATCAGGAAAGCCTATCTTAAAAAAAAAAAAAAACAAAAAACCTAAAACATCATCATATTTCTCCTTGTTCTATGGGGGGAAGGTAAGAAAGTCTCTCATATTAAAACCTTTGCAGCACCTAGAAAGTAAGTTTCATTAGGATTTATTATAAATAGTTGTTACAAGTAGGATCCACAGAGGGGTTTGAAGTTTGTAGCAATCTGAGGCTTTTCTTCCTTTCAATGTTCAAACGGGTCAACCTTTTTGTTGGCACTTTCTGGTACATCCTACTCAATGCAAAGCTGTATCTTTTCTTTCTCAGCCATTAAGTTGGTGATATTTTGACCTGTTGGAACATACAAATCTTTTCCCATAGTTAGTTTTAAGATTTGAATTGCAAGGATTTTGACGAAAAGGTTTCATACCTATCTGTACCCCCCCCTTTTTTTTTAGGTTTTTGTTTTTTGACCCATGAGTCTCCAGAAGACAGTTTTATTATACATACCTATAGGGTGGAATCAAGGAAAATCCATCAAAATAACCATCTGTGTCTCTTATACCAAAGTAACCCTTACATAACTATTAGTACTGTTAAATACCTATTATCTAATTGCTGTGCTTATATAGTAGGAGCGAAAAGAGGGTAATTCCTGGAAAGCTCTTGTCACACTATAAAGACGAAACACAGAAATTGACAGACGAGTTCCAAGCGACAACAGCTCCGAGAAAGTATACCTGTTTTCCTTCTCATCCACCTTGCCCCTTTTCTAAGCCTATGAGACAATCTGCTGGAAGAGGGGGCTTAGTAGAATGTTAAGGGCTTGCGATTGGGGTGAATGGTGTAAACTACAGCAATATAGTCTCAACTGCTCATTTGATCAACTTGATTGAACATAACAGCCACCCCCCCACCCCGCAGCTGGATGGTGGGACCCCATGGGCTGTGTGGGTTTTGGCGACGACTGCTCGCAAATTGGATATACATGAGAATGACTTGTACATAAATTATACTTATTGTAAAAAAATAAAAAACTGGAGAGAAAGAATGCAGAACGTTATGGCAGAATGCATGAATGGGATGGGGTGGGGGTGGGGTGGGGGGAAGGGAAGGGAAATATCCTGAACTTAAGCATGAAATACACAAAGCTGCAAACAAATAGAATAAAATAAAAAACCTAGAAACAAAGCCAGGTGCGTGGCACAGCCTTTAACTCAGCACTCACATTGTGGAGTTCAAAGGCCAGCCTGGTCTATCAGAGAGAAGTTCCAGGACAGCTGGGGCTACTAGGGAGACTCGGGTCCTCATAAAGAACGCAAAAAAAAAAAAAAAGTAAAAATAGGATATTTGTTTTGGTGGTGAATGTGCCACTTACAAGATAAAATATTAAAGAAAAAAAAAGTGTATAGAATTTTACAGGCATAACTGTTTCATGCATTTCTCTTTTATTTAACTATGAATTATAAGTAAAATAATCTAAAAATGCTTAGTTTTATAGATTCTCTGATATGCTTTAATTATACTGTGAAATTTCAATGTGTTTTAAAAGGACAATTAAATAAGTATATGCAAATATATTACTTATTAAGTTTCCATTTGGAATACAAACTATAATTTCCCAAAATTTAATTAATAAGCTGAAATTCAGTCATATGGCTGTCATTTTTTATTTGGCCAATGAATATAAAAAAATAAGTGGAGGTTCATAATTTTGACTGTAACTTGGTTAATTTAGCCAAATCTGTTGGCCTAATAGAGATGATTGTAGTGAGGAATGAGCAACATACTGTCTAGTGACATCTCTTGTTCAAGGATTTATACAGAAGGACACAGGGAAGACCCTAAAGAGAGGAATGCAAAAAAAATAGTGTTATCCTTAAGAATAAACCTGACAGTGTTTCCTTAAGAATAAACCTGACTGAAGATTCCTTCATGCAACAGAATCCAATGCACACAAAAGGCTATGAATGATCATGTTTAAAAAATAAGAGATTGCATTGTGCATGTACCTGGAAAGGACTCCTGCATAAACCCTCACCCACCCATGGGTTAGGAACTATTGGGGAAGAGAGGGTGGAAAGGTTGAAAGAGTCAGGGCTGGCACATGAGCATAAGGAAACAGACTTCCAGGTCTCTTGGTGCATTCTCATTTGAACTTACAACAGTAGTGACAGCACCCACAAAACCCATGCAAACACAGAAAAACTCAAACACAAAAATTGGTGAAATATCGATGAGAAGCAGGTTCCAACCTTAACCAAGGAAATATTGTCAGCTGATCACTCTGGGGTGAGGAAGAATATCTTCTTGAGAGTGTCTTTTTTTATTTTTGGTGGTGAAAGTAGCTGTGTAGTGGGCAGCGTGTCAGAATTGCTAGGTCGAGTGCGCCTTCCGGCATGGATCGAATTAGTAAGAGTCTAGCTGAGGGTCTGATGAACTGGTCCCAGAGGATCGGCTCTTAAACCGCTGGCTATCTTCGAGCGATGGTTAGCTAACGTGTGCTTCAAAGGACATACTGGATAAAAAGCGCTCAACTGGATGGGTCCTAATGTAAAACAGAAATGCGTGAGTCCTGAGATCTCCTGAGACCAGTGGAAGGAAGAGGGGAGACAGCTCCTTCACATAGCAAAAGCTGAGAACCAACGTCCAAATGCCCCTCAACTGATGTGGATAGAGAAAATGTGGTACAATCTACACAATGGTGAGCTCTTTGTGTAGCATCTAGCACAAGTGGAGTCTTTGGCAGCAGTAGGACAGACCAACATCATGAGCTTTGCATGGACAATTGGGCTAGAGCTAAAGGACATCATGCTGAGTGAAAGTAACACAGTCCAGGAAACAACAACGAAGAATGGTATCCCCTCATCTGTGGATGCTATGGCCAATTACCTAATTGTATATTTCCTTGTGCAGCCCCTTGAGCTT
>VZQC01007389.1:265510-383188 GCA_009823505.1 Rhizomys pruinosus | reverse complement strand
TGTCCAAAGCAGTTGGGAGTGATGCATATTGGCAACAACAACAACAACAGAAAGGACTGCATCAAAGAACTGACTGAAACTATGAACTTCTGCTCAAAATAGTCAACTTCCCCATGGAGAATATTGAGAAAGACTGAGAAAGAGATGAATAGCATGTTTGGCAGAATGCATGAGCTCTGGAGGGGTGGGGGGATGGGGGGGACATGGGTCTATATTTGATAAAAATATATGTATAAATAAAACAATAAAAAAATGAACACACACAAAAAAAGAATGCATACAGTCCTATTGAGGAGGTTATGGGGGTGCATATGGAAGAGGAATCTCTAAATTTGATTAAGATCTATTATATGAAATACACAAAACAAATAAAATATACTTTATAAAAGAGAAAAAAAAAATAAACCTGACAAGTCAAGGAAGTCCCAGGGGGTGATGATCTCATTGGAGGCTTGTGATTAAAAGGTGAAGGAGGTCCTAGAAACTAGCTACATGGAGATGAGAAAGGGGACAGACACGGGAATTAATGAGTAGGGAGGTTTGCCCTGAGAGTGGGGCAGAGGGCATATGTTTGTGTGTGGTGTGTGTGTGTGTGTGTGTGTGTGTGTGTTTGTGTGTGTGTGTGAATGTGTGTGTGTGTATGTGTGAATGTGTGTGTATATTCTAGCATGAAGTAGGAAGGAGTTCATGTCCCTGAGTAGCTGTGGACAACTGGTGGCTACTGGGGCTGATAAGCCAATTTTCTTAACATTCTGCTCCCTGGTAGGTCATACATGCCTCATTGTATCATCTGAGGAGAGCATATCTGCAACGCAATTTGGAGTTGATGGGTTACTAACCCACATACACACACACACACACACACACACACACACACACACACATACACACAGACAGCAATGTTTGGGGGTAGAGTTAGGGTTATATCTGGGAAGATTTAAGAGGAGTAGTTGGGGATAAATATTAACAAAATAATTGCATGAAATTCTCAATTAAGTAATAAGAACATAAAACAAAGAAAAAGAACCCAGGAGCCAGGACATAAAAGGAACAATCAACAATGGGACCTCATGAAACTAAGAAGCTTCTGTTCTGCAAAGGAGACTAAAACCTAATGAACAGACAGCCCAAAGAGTGAGAGAAAATCCTTGCCAGCAACACAATGACAGAAAAGTAGTGTCTACACTATACAAATAACTAGATATTAAGAACATAAATAACCCAACTAAAAATGTGCTTTGGAACTGAATAGAAAATACTCAATAGAAGAAATGCAGATAGCTCAGAAACACACAAATATTGTTCAACTTCCTTACCTGTAATAGAAATGAAAAAAATAAATTTTAACATTCCGTCTCACTGAGTTTCACAATGGCCACCACCAAGAATGTACATGTGACATATGTTGGCACATGTTATTCACTGTTAGTTGGCATGTGTGGGAAGATCAAGCTTGAATTAGGGGCTAGTTCTCAACTAGTACCCCTCAGGGCACCATGTGGGAGTCATGGAATTTCTCTGACTCCTTCCAAGAAGGAGTAAGCAATGTGGCCCAGGTACAGTATGCTAGGCAGAGCAGCAGTAGGTAGTGATGTGGAACTGGGCGTCTGTGATTTGTTCTGGGAGCTGACGTCATTTTGCTTATAAAAGCGAGTTGTAGCAGGCAATAAAGTGAATTCCCCATTACCGTTACACAGAATTCCCCACCGTTATTTCTGCATGCATACAGGCCAAAGCAGGCCTGAATTTGCGTCGTGGCCAGTGGGTTAGATGGAGTTCCATCAGACCACTAACCTAGTAATCTGGTGTGGGACTGAAAGGAGATCTATCAGGTAGCCAGCTGTGAAGTGAATTGTGAGTGGGTATAGGCTGAAGCTAGGCCACCAGCCATCAGCCTGAAATTCCTGTCCAGAGACCAGCAGTCTTTGGGTAGTTGGAAAAGCACGGCCAAGATGGGAAACACTCTGTTTTTCCAGGCTAAGGACCTGAGTTGGATGGACCTCTCAGTTCGGGTTACAGAATTAACTGACTGACTTCTCTGTGCGGAGGTCACTTTCCTATAGTGGTTGCAGAGGAACACTGTTCTCCCCTTCCCTTTGTAGGACCACACTGTACCTGTTCATAGCAAGAGAAGATCCCACATAGGCATGTAAATTTGAAAATCACTCAGGAAAGTTCTCAGAAAATTAGAAATGGAAATGCCATATGATCCTACTATAACATGCAACTAATACTTTATATAGAGTACTACAAAGACGCTTGCACATCCGTTTTCATTGATGCTAAAATCACAATAGCTTGGAAAGTAAATCAAACTACATGCCAATCAACAGATGAGGATGTAAGAAAATAATGTAGGGGACTAGAAAAATTGCTCTGTGATTAAAAATACTGGCTGCTCTTGCAGAGGAACCAAATCTGATTCTCAGCACCAAGATGGTTGATAACAACTGACAATAAATTCAGTTCCTGGGGAACTTCACCTATGTTGAAACAATACAAATTGTAGGGAACAACAACAACAAAAGAACAGGGCAAAGAACCGACTGAAACAGTAAATTTCTCCAAAAAACAATAATCCTCAGCTTTGAAAAACTTTAAAAAGACTCAGGAAAAGATAGAAGACATGTATTAAGGTTGAAGACATGTATGGCAGAATGCCTGAACTCAGGTGGGGTGAGGGACATGGAAAGGAAAATGAGTCTAAATTGGACTGAGAAATAATGTATGAAATACATAAAATTTCAAAAAAATATTAAAAATAAGTAAATAAACACAAACTACAAAAATAAAAAGCAAAAAAGTAGTATATATACACAGTGGTGTATATCATTCAGGATTCAGCTGTGTACAGAAAATAAAATGAAATCATGAAATCTGTTGGTAATTAGCTGGAAATATAAAGAAAATATACTGAAGTAACTCAGGTCAAGAATGACAAATACCACATGTTCACTCCCACATGCAGTTCCTAGTTTCCAGTCTGTTGTTATGCCTTTGATATGGAGCATAAATGGAAGAGAGGAAACTAGAAACAGGGCTTTGGAAGTCATGTTAAGGTTGTGTGACTATTACATTATAAATAAAAGGAAAGTAGAGAGGTACAATACAGGGGTGGAAAGCCTTAGCACTGAGAGTGTATGATAACAAGGAAACCAGGGAGTAAGTAGAGGATAAACCAAAGAAGGTATTTGAAAACTTGTAAGAAAGCCTACAGCCTCACAACCTATTTTAAAATATATTTGGAATGATAGCAATTTACTAATAAAATGTCATTTATTCCTGACACAAAATAACAATTAATTTTTCCAAAGTAATATATACATCACTTAGCAAATTATCTTTACACTGATAGAATTATCCATGAACTAATGAATTGGTCACCTATTTCCTAGAATATGCATTTGGTAAATTTTACTGATGCCTGATCTTGAATTTCTCTTAGGTTTAATATTATTCTGATATTTATATCTTTAAATATCTTTGGAATTAAATATGGGCATTAGGAGAACTGAAATTATGAAAATCAAAAATTATTAAAAATGTCTTATAAATTATCATCATATTTTTGGTAAAGGCAAGTATAACTTTATTTGTTATCTATTTGCACTGTAATTTTAACATATTGATATTTGTGTGTTTTAAATATATTTAAGAACATGTTATGTTTTCAATTGAAATGCATTTATTCCAAAGAAATCACTATGAATACAATTGTATTGCAATTTTTAAATTATATGTTTCACTCTGAGAAAAGGAAAGTTTTACTTTTTAAGGGAAAATATGACATTTTTCTCAGAAATGTTGACCTTTTCAAACCTAAACAAGTTTTTTCAGTGTCGAAAGGGATTCTTCCCATGGGAAAAATAACATACTTCCTTTGATCTCATGAAATATTCAAAGTGATAATGAATCATGTTTTACTTTCTTGTAAACTTGCTAAAATATTATTTTTCTGATTTTGACAGTGATGAAAATTTTATCACGCAGCATGAAATGTGTTATTTTGATACATTGACACCATATCAGACTTCAACTTTGTGACAAAAAATAACACCCTACCATAAATAGTTTCCATGTGATTTTTTTTAAGTATTAGTTTCAGATGCTGAATGGCTTTTCTATAGTTAATTGGAAAAGACAGAAAGATAAGCATACTGATAATGGTTTAGCATCACATGATAATTTAAAGAAAATGTTGTGAAATATTTGCTAACATCAATATTAACATAAGTTGAAAGTGAAGTCTTTGAACTTGTAGTAATTAAAAATTGTACTTACTACCTAAATTTATATAATTCTCACTAATGTTTACTGAACCACCCCAAGATTATAGAAGAAAACAGATTTTGAAATGGAAAATCTATTGTTATGATCAATGCACCAGAAATACAATGTCATTCTTTCCTTTGTTTTGTTTTTTCTTTTTTTAAATTTTATTCAGAATATTTCTACTTTAGAAATTAAAAATAGTTAATAAAAGATGCACATTGGAGTCAGAGGCAGGTGGATCTCTGTGAGTTCAAGGCCAGCCTGGTCTACAGACCGAGCTCCAGGCCAGCTGGTACTAAAGGGAGAACTTGTCTCAAAAATACCAAATAAATAAATAAATAAATAAATAAATAAATAAATAATAAACAGATGCACAAAGAAAAGAAAATTTCCCCAAAGAGAAATAGGATATTGGTAAACCCTAAAACATGATCTCTCAGAGTGGTAACATCCCTGTCATTATGACTATGAAAATAGTTAATTTCCAAGTTTTAAATGCCTTTACTATCATTATTCCCTATGTGTTGTTTCCTAAAGTTGTGAGCTTAGGCGAAATTATTTCTAAATTATATACACTAACTGCAGTATAGTAACCCATTGTTTGTCTTTACATTCATCTTTCTCCCAAACACTTTGTAAAACCCAAAAAACAAACAAAAAAAAAACAAAACAAAAACAAAAAATCCCGAAAACAAAATGAAATATTTTTTGACAATATATTAATTTTAATTACTATATAACACATTTAGTGCCTTACAAATACTTTTACACCAGATCCAAGTTTCCATGGGCCCAGGGATCTGGGTACCCCTTAACTGGATCTATTGATCTGGGTTTCAAGAGGCTGACATAAAGGTTTTAAAATCCACCAAGGATGAAGTAACTCCCAGGATTAGTTGGGCTGAGTTAACGTCCCTGAAGCTTTACAAATGAGGGCCGAGTCTTCCAATGCAGGCTTACCTATAGTCCACAGAATCCATGCCATTCCACGGATCCTCTTGTCATCTGACAGCATCTTCTTCAGCGAACAAGGAAACAGTTCCTCACATCTATTTAATGTTACTAAAATGACCTCCTATTGTCCTTGCCTAGTCAAGGGAGTGGCACCCTATTGCCTTTGCTGGATACCACTGGTTAGAAGCAAGGCACAATTCTACACATTTAGGTGGACAGAATTGTTCAATGATGTGACTCACAAGTTGCCTTAGAGTCTGGTCACCACAGATAAGATGGCAAAACAAAATGCTCAGAATTAAAGCACCCTCAACGCAAATGATGAAAACCAGAAGAGCTTGGACCAAAGTATGTCCAGTGGTAAACGACTACAGATACCCACGTTACTCTCCTCGAAAGAAATGCCAATTATAATCGAAGGGGAAAGGAAAATATTTCGTGATATAAACAAGATGAAAGAATACATATCTAGAAATCCAACCGTCCAGAAAATATTCGAAGCAGTTCAGAGGACAGAGGAAAGGAACAGCTATCCCCAAGTGGCAAGAGAGAGTAACTAATGTAGGCATAAACCCAGAAATACAAACAGACCCAAAATGCAACAGAAAATAAGCTGAAGGGAAGCAGTATACATCCTCAATATTAACCCTAAATAAAAAAAATATTCCATTCTACTAATTTCAATGCCTCTTGATAACATTTTAACACAAATTAATAGTGAATTATTGAGGACATGACATTCATTGAAATATTAATGGAATATTAGGTGATTTTTCTGTTTTGTTTTAATTTTTCTGTTACTGGGATTTGAACCTAGAATCTTGAATATTGCACGCAAGCTGTTTACTAATAAGCAAAATCCCAGCTCTGAAATGTTGGTTTTTAAGAGACTTGTATATATAGAAGATAATACCAGCTATTTGGTAGGCTGAGGAAGGAAAATTGTGAGTTGAAGTCTTGTCTGGACAAGTCAGCAAGATAGTCTCAAAACAAAATAATAAAAAAAGAACACTTAAATATATTTTTATTAAATTTTTATGTGTTTCATATATAATTTTTCAATTAGTCTTAATTGCATTTATACCTACTCTTCACTAAGCCACATCTGAAGCTGCTACCTGCCCTCCACCCGCACCCCCACACAAGGAGTTCACACTTTCTGTCATTTGTGCTAGGGTCCATTGTGCCAAACTATTTTCCCCACTCATTCCTCAGTGCCAGCTAATTCCTTGAGCTTTAGTCAGTCTATTCACCTCAGTATGAGAAAGTTGTTCTGGCAATCATTAGCAATGTTTATTTAATCCCCAGTATGATAAATGTAAAAATAATAAATAAAATAAAAATGAAATGACAGCAACCTTTGTTTTGATTTATACTTTACCACTTGTAAATAGGTATATTTAGAATGACCAACGGCTTAGTGTTTTGAAGAGGATTTTCTCACATATCAACACAGAGACACTATCAAAGATTTTCCTACATGTTTGTAGGTATTCTAAGAAAAAAAAAGTTGATGTTCAAAGTCAATAATACTTTAAATCAATTTTAATGATTTTTTTACAAATATTACTTAACATATAAAGAATATGTAAAATTTTATAGTTTCCCATCCAAAATTATCTAATCATTTCTCTTCAGCTCTATAAAATTTTATGCAAATGAAATGATACACTCTTTATTGCAAGCTTCTATGTTTCATATTTGTTTCCTTTAAAAATTAGCTAACTTGAGACACCTCTGTTTTAAAATATTTTATAGTTTGGCAACAATGAAAATGGTTTCATTTCAAACTGAATACATTTTAATCTGGACAGTAATTTCTTCATATTTATAAACTCAGAAGTATAGATGCATATATTTGCTTTGTCAAAGTATTTTGATAACTATAAACATAGATATATAAGCCCATGAAATTAAGAGTCAACTTGTTGGTGTTCTTATTTTTGTGTCCTAATTTTCAGAACAGTTACACTACAGTTTAATTTGAATTAAAGTGATGATGTGTCCACATACTACTAATGACAAACCTGTCCTCTAATTATGTACTCTTCCAACTCTCCAGTACTTCTCTTTTTTAACCTGTCTGTTGAAGGAGTAATGCCATAAAAATGTGTTACATAAATCCTAGTGGGATTATTCAATTCAAGAATTAGACCACAATTTTATAAATACATTTGAAGAAATAGGATATTCCTGCTGAAATGCAGGTGTCATAGCTTAAGTGTTCATTTACTTTGAAGATTTGAAAACATTGGAGTCCAATTTAAAAAAAAAAATAAAATCTTGCCATTAGTCAGTTCTGCCTCCCAGATTTCCATCACTGCTGCCTAGGTTCAGTGGCAGGAAGATTGATGTCATCAGGGTTTAATGTCCCCAAGACTTCAGCTTCCCTGCTCTTTCATCGTAATGACCTACCTGTAATTATTGCAAAGCTTGATTATGTAGGGTTTTCTTTCCATGTACTATGGTTTCTCTTAATCAGGCTTTGCAATTATGGAGTTATGATTAACACCCTTTGACCTTTGATTGAGTAATGTAGGCAATTAGAACCTAGCAGGATATAGCCCTTTTGTAAATGAAAATTACTGGCAAGGAATGCATTGGGTGACAAGGCAGAAAAATCTGAAGAGAAAGAAATATCCTTATGCTTATTTGTGTGTGTGTGTGTGTGTGTGTGTGTGTATCAGATGAATTGAAGAAAAACCCTTCTTGAAATGACAGGAGATACCCTTGAATTTTCTTAAGTATTCAGAGCATTAACTTGAGTCTTATTTAAGTATACCTCACCAAACAAAGGAAAATTCTTCTGGCTAATGTAGTAAAATCATATTAAATTAAATACACTCAAGTGTAATTTTCATGGGATGTATTTATCTAGATTATTTGAAAAATGTAAGATGTTGAAGAAAATACATTATAACAATCAGTCACTTAATATGAATCTTGGAAATGACTCTTGGGAGTAAAAGTGATAACTTTTTATTATTCTTCTATCTTGAACTGATTGTTTGAAGATCTTGCCCATACATTCCAGTCTCATTTTCTACTTATTCATAAAGTTAATACCATGCCTTCTCTGTAATTGTGGATAATATTTGAATTTATAAAAGAAGAAACCTTTTAATCATCTTTATACACCATTCCCCATCTGCACCCCAGTAGCAACCCCACCGAATTTCATGTAATCTCTCATTTATGTTAAGGCCTGTTGGGGCAAGGTTGTGTACCCAGATGACCTTTGGAACACGTTCATTCACTGGAGTCTGGTCACCCTATCTAAAGTATCCTTTGAAGATACACTCTCCCTCACGGAGCAGGAATCAGATGCCAATAGTATTTTGCTCAAGGATGTTAAAAGTTGCTACATTGTTAGATAGTTTCCCTGTAAAATAATTCTCAGTTAACTAATAAAAGCAATAAACAGTAATTTTAAGGTGGAAATAATAAACTGTTTCTCACAATGTGAGGAGGAGGGTGAGGAGGAGAAGGAGGAGGAAGGAGAGGAAAGACACATCAAGGTTGGTAATCCAATCACTTGGGAAGCTGAGACAAAAAAAATTACAAATTAGATCTGAACTTGTACTACATAGTGATATTCTGCAAACAATACACATAAGCTTAGACCAATTGACTGTTGAGTCCTCAACGAAACTTTCAATTGTTCCACTAAAGATCACGGGGGGATAAAAAAGTAGATAAGCACCCGAGGTTGTCAAAGAGTACCGTAGAATGCTGTCTTCTTTACCTGCTGTGCTTTTGCACTTATGGAGTCACATGAACATAGCAACCAACACACCCGTATGAGACTGAGCCAATTAATTTCCATCATGAATAGGGAATGATTTCATAATTCATCACCTATCTAAGAAAAGCCACAGAGAATTAAAGTTTGCAGGGACATGAGAAATCATTTTCCTTATAAGCACGGCTTCTGGCATATTAAACAGACTGAAGTAAATCCCATGCAGGGAACATTAATTAAATGAAATGGAATACACACACACACACACACACACACACACACACACACACACAAATGCATAAAACTCAGTGATAGGGCTGGGAAGATGAAGGGATTTGGCAGTACGGAAGAAGGTAAAAAGGGACAATGGAGATACATGGAATAAAGTATATTTCACGTTTGTATACAACTATAAAGGATAAATCAAAAGTTTAATCTAAATAATTTTTTGAAGTTAATATTAAGTATCAAAATAAGTTTACAAGAATGTGGTACATCTACACAATGGAGTACTACTCAGCAGTAAAGAAATATGACATTATGAACTTTGCAGGTAAATGGATGGAGCTTGAAGCCATTATGTTAAGTGAAGTAACACAGTCCCAGAAAAACAGTGAATGGTTTCCCTCATTTGTGGATGTTAATACCAAATCCCCCGGAGGAAAGGCAAGCTGAACAACATTATTGTTATATTTCAGTTTATTTGAAAGCAACTGTGTAGTTATAATGTAAATATATCAGTGGGCTCTAGAATCCACCCACCACTTATTTTCAGACTCTGTCATTACTGTATATGGGTGGAGAGTATGTATCCATATTTTAGAGTAATATAAAATTAATGGAGGAAAAGGTGAATTTTTAAGCATTAAAAAAAAGACTGAGAGAAAGATGCAGGACAGTTATGGCAGAATGCATGATCTGGGGTGGCACGGGGGGATGGGAAATGGGAATATGTCTAAACTAAATTGAAAAATGATGTTTGAAATACACAGAACATAAAAAAACAAATTTACATGAAAATTCATAAGGAAATCACAATTGATAATACTAGTTTTGTACAGCAAATGTATACATTCAGGTTTTTGAGGAATAGAGAGTAGTGACTAATTTTTGGAGTTTATTTAATAAAAATGCCATAAAATCAATGTTTACTATTTTATGAGTAGCTGAAAAAGCGACATAAATTTACTATCTATCAGCTCGAGCCTCATAAATTTAATTATTTTTAAATTTGTCTAGAGAAGTTTTGTGAGCAAAGATTTTTTTACATAGCATTGATGAATTGTCGTTACAGTTTGACTAAAAAATAACTCCCTATTTCTGTGCAAAATGAGTATGCTTTATATTCAGATTTTGGTGAGGGGTCTCAGAGTTTCTGGAGTAGCACAACAATTTTAATCATACGTGAAGTGAAAAGAAAAGTTTGGGGACTAGTATTTGAGGTAAATTAGAAATCATTCTGATACTTCTAATATTCAATAGATATATTAGCTTTGAAAAGTTGAAAAGCCGTTCTGATCCAACAAGTAAATGTACAGATCCTCCTCATGATACATCATTTTCTTTCACAATGCTACTGGAAGAAACAAGGATCTGTATATTTTGGACAATCCCTCAATCACTAAATTATATCCCCATCTTTCTTCCAGGTTCTTTTATTCATTGGAGCTCTTCCAGATGAATACAACACATGTATTATTATATCCACATTTAGTTATAGTGTATATATCATATGGAATATCATATACACTATTAACTCTGCAATTATTAATCAGACATAAAGAATATATAAATCACTTGAAGGCACATTTACTGTTCTTCAATATTAAAACTAAGCTTTTAGCTTTTGGACATACATTTATTTCATTATATCTTTCATAAAAATATTTAAATGCATCTATTTTGTCAATCTCACAATCTTTTATTTGGTTTGTGACTGATCACAGAAAAGCTTGTTGTACTGCTTATTATCTGAAGCACATTTTTTGTTCCCTCTGATTTTACATTATTCCAAAATATGCATATATACACTCCACACCTAAATCAAAAATACAAAATCTGAAAATAAACTATAGGTTAATTCCAAAACACATTTAGATATTCACATTTTAACAGTAAATATGCATACACATAAAAAGAAGTATAACTTTATATTCTTTTTTCAGAATATGAATATTAATATTCCTATATTATAGAACACACCATAGGATTACATAAGGATAAATTATGAATGGTTGTATGTATCAATAAAGAAAGAAAATATTATTTTACAAAATATTTTAACTGTTAAATATAATCTTTTTTTTTTCCCAAGAGATGTCATGTTTTCCCCGTTTTAAGTATTGATATGGGACTGAGGATTGAGCAGAAATTGCAGTAGTGCAGCTTTAAGGTACCTTTTAAATTAATGATCATAGTGATCTACATTTCAATTTTAAGTTAGAATTCCATAACAATTAAGGTAACATTGAATACTAGACTCGCTAGGCAGCTATATAATCTTAATAGGAAATTTTTCTGTGTTTGGGGTCGAAATATGCACTTTTCTTTATTTTTTAATAATTTTTATTTTTATGTGTATGAATGTACTGTCTGCATGTAGGTCTGTGCACCTCTGTCGTGCAATGCTGTGAAAATCAGAAGAGGGTGTTGGGTTCCCCTGAGACTGGAGTCAAAGACGGCTCTCAGCCGCCATGTGGGTGCTGGGGCTAGAACCCGGGTCCTCTGCAAGAGCAGTCGCGCTGTTAACTGCTAGGCCATCTCTCCAGCCCCAGAATATGCACTTTTTTATGGATATAAATAGCTTAAGAGGCAAAGGTAGTGGATGTTTGAAGCAAAACGGTAATCGCTGTTTACAACAGGGCTATTGCACACACAGAATTGCTGTGGTCATGAGTGAGCACATGCATAAAACCTGCACAATGTCAAGCTAGTCAAAATGCCATCGTGGATGGGAAAGAGCCTCAGGAAATCCCCTGCTGAAGACCTGCAGCCAGTGGATGGGATCTGGGGGCGGGGGCGAGGAGTCAGTTTTTTCAGGGATCGAGCCTCTAATATCCTGTCATTATTTATCTCTCACTCCTGCTACCTTCCCTCTTCCCTCCCCACTTAAACGATCAACAATTTTCCTCTTATTCCATGTACTGACAGCTGTCTCCCATTACCCCAGTGTCTCAGGCTCCTCCTTCAGTTTTATCCCCATGGTTTCTTTGCATTTTCCTTCCAACTTTGATTACATCAGGATATGTACTCATATATAAGTATTTGGAGCTAGGATCTTCAAATGTGTGAGGATGTGCATTACTTGTTTTCTAAGCCACTGTTACCTCATTTTCTCCATAACTTTCTATTTTAATCCAATTTCCCTGCATATTTCAAGACTTTGGATTTCTGTACTAATTGAGTAGAACTCCAATTTTTAAATGCAGCACACTTTCATTATTATTGTTTTAATGTTCATTGGATGAGGAGCATTTAAGTTGCTTCCATTTCTATATTAAAAGAAAAGCAACAAACAAAGCCTTGAGAAACACTCCGGGTGATTTTTTTTTTTTCTGAGTGTACATGTATTTGGGAAAGTGTTGTGTTAAGAGTATAGGTATGGAATTGAAGGGGTGGGAATAAGAGATCGTTTTTATCAAAATGTGTTATAATTAGTGCATGAATGAACATAATAAAATATCCAAAATAACTTGAATTTAATTGTATACACTGTTAAATAATCTATATTTATCAATTTCCCTTCCTTAAATAAGAGAAGTATGATTTCCTACCTGACTTGAGATTATAAATAAATGGACTACAACAGGTACATGATATAGTAAAATGTATATTATATATATATATATATATATATATACATATATATACATATAATATATAATAAGGTACTTTGTCTCAGTTCACAGTATCAATCCCTTGGCAGCTCTCTAATTTTGGAAGCTAAGCATGGTCAAGTCTGATTATTACTTGGATGGGAAATGTATTAAGTGGCTCTCAAATCTTGGCTATTGCTCTACAATTTCCACTGAAAAATTTCTCTTCATCTCTCTTCTTTCTCTTGCCCCCTCATCCTCCTCTTCCTCCCACTCCTCCTATTGCTCATCCTCATCCTTTTATTTTTCTCTTCCTCTTCCTCCTCCTCCTCCTTTTTGTTCTTCTTCCATCATAAAAAAATCACAGAAGTGATATTTTGTCCTCTTTTCACATGCAAAATAACACTGCTTCTAAATTTTGACTTACAGACTGAAATAATCAATTTTATCTACTTAGTCAAAGAATCAAGGTAACTAATATCACAAGTCTAATAATGAAATAGTGAGCTCTTATTTTGCTAGTGAATTTAATCTTCATCTTAATTTCTTCTTTCATATTAATGTAAGATTAAAAGACCTGAACTATTTACCATTTAAATATGGATCTTGAATTAATATCATAAATGCTGCTTCCTTCCCTTATATTGAAAAAATATTGAAAATGTGAGAATTTCAGAAGATATATTTTGATCATAATTAGACATATTCCCATCAGCAGGACTTTACTAATACTTCTGAATTTCATTAAATTTTAAATGTTCACATCTCTCACTCAATCTGCTCTATCATATAGTGTCCATCGAATCAATTATTCTGTTACTACAATTTTATAAAATGGTTTGGGTTTTGATAACTAGGAATTTCTCTTTTCATCTTTCCAAGAATTGCTGTCAAGGAAAGATATCAACTTTTACTAGTCATGTTTCATATGTAGAATTATTCAAATGTGTTTTTGGAAAGAAATTACTTAATATAAAATTATTCATGTCTCAGGATTTTTGCAGCACTCACTCAACTCCACAGTGTGTTAGCTAGTTATGAGACTTTGAGCCACTCCTCATGGAGGAGTTAATACTACTATTAGGGAAATGTTGCTAGGGTCACACATATGCTATATGAAAAGGAATTTGGTTTGAAGTAAACATTGAAGGTGTGAAAACAATTATTAAAAACAGTTGAGATTACGTGTGTAGAGAAAGATCCATAAAATATATGTTATTTGGTAATAATATTATCCTACTCTTTGAGAAGAAAAGACATTGAAAGGTACTAAGTAATTATACTTGCTAGGTAAACATGTTACTAATGAATACTTTGCATTCATTCATATCATCCATAGCTATTGTTAGTTACTTTTTCAATTCACTGGTATTTACTTGCTAAACTATCTATAGCTGACAGGACCTTACATAATTTAATGAATATGAGCAAACAGATAAATTAAAATTTATCACTGCTCACAGTAGAAAAAGGGTAAGGAGGAGGGTCGCGTAGGACATGATATTTGGTTCTACTTATAACTTATTGAAAGTTGTGATTTTCATACAATATAATTTGAGGGTATTTAGACCAGCTCCTGTATCCTCACCTCCCCTAATTGCCTCCTGGAAGAGCATACACACGTCAGCTGATAGGGTCTTATCTGTGTCCCAGTTGCCCTTCATGGTCCATCCACTGGAGTCTGGTTAACCACTGAGTTCCATCCCTGTAAGCGACTGTGTCTCCTCTCATCAGATGTAAAAGTTACTTAGGTAAGAAGGGATTTCTTACCCATTCCCCCATGTCTATGCTGAGGTATTTTCTTTGATATTGCTTAGGACTCATTCACACATCATCATTGCTATAACTCCAAGTATGACTAGCTGTAAAGAAAATTGTATTCTTGAGATTACTCACCACCTCTGGCTCTTACGAATTTTCAGTTTTTTTCAATGATCCCTGAGATTTGAGAGGCAGAAGTTTGAAGTATTTTTCCTATTCAGGGATAAGTGCTTTGCACGATCTTTTTCACTGCAGTGTTACTTTGGATGTGAAAAGAGAAAAAAGTCGCACACTTCCATGATTTTTATGATGGAAGCCAAAGAAGAGGAAGAAGAAGATGAAGATGAAGACAAGAAGAAGAAGAAGAAGAAGAAGAAGAAGAAGAAGAAGAAGAAGAAGAAGAAGAAGAAAAAGAAGAAGAAGAAGAAGAAGAAGAAGAAAAAGAAGAAGAAGAAGAAGAAGAAGAAGAAGAAGAAGAAGAAGAAGAAGAAGAAGAAGAAGAAGAAGAAGAAGAGAGGAGGAAGAGGAGGAGGAGGAGGAGGAGGAGGAGGAGGAGGAGGAGGAGGAAAGGCAAGAGAAAGAAAAGAGATGAAGGGAAATTTTCAGTGGAAATGCATATTGGCCAGTTGTGGGTCTCTGTTAATCCCCATCTGCTGCTTAAAGAAACTTCATTGGTGAGAACTGAGGGATACATACATCTCATTTGTAGGGGCTGCATGGAGGATGGGTCGCTTAGGGTTAAGAATCTAATAAACACTACCTGCATTTGACTAGTTATGGACTTCGGAATTAGTCTCCTCTTACAAGACGAAGCTTCTTTGATGAGAGGTAAGAGAAACATATCAATATGAGGGTGCTTAATTATAATACAGTAAGAAATTCTGTTGGCCTGGGGATATGGCAAAATTTGGGTTTTCTCTAGGATGTATCACCTCTCTCAAGCCATGTCTATTTGTCTATGTACAGTATCAAACATAAGTTAACACTAATTGATTCTTTTTTTTAAGTTAATTTTTATTGAGTGCATTTCATACAACATTTCTTAATTGATTTTCTTTTATAGGAATTTACAAGTTAAAATATTTTATGGGATTTAGAAGTTAAAATTGAGAAAGGATAGTTATATCAATTACAGGATAGGGCTTGCAATAAAGAAATAGTAAGCCAGAGATGCATGAAATTTCTGCCACAGTAACAGACCAGACTCTTTATATATGTCTAAAACAATGGAATATACCCTCAAATGAGGATGGTTTATACATTTATAGCAAATACACAAGCCAATAGCATGGTTAGCTATTATCATTAATACATTATAAATTATACCTAATTTCATTGTCTGCAATTGGCATAGTTGTAGATTTCATTACTGTAAATATGAATAATGCATTCTGTTATGATGTTAACTAATTATGGGAGCACTTGAGTACAGGAATTTCTAAGTTCCATTACAGTTTCATGAGAATACTACAGTGTATATAGGTGTTGTTGATACAAATGCCATTATGTGTCAAATGACACTGTATTGTTTACCAAAGCTATTCTTTATTTTTCTTGAGTTTTTAATCAAATTCGTATGTTTCATATGCCATTCCTTAATCAAAATTAGACAACTTCTCCCATCTAATTCTTCCCAACAGAACTTATGCATTCTGCCATCCATGTTAAGTCCTGTGCATATTTTCTCAGTCCTTTCTAACTTTTTGAATGCAGAAGTTTACTGTTTTGGTCTGTTCTTTGAACAAGTCTTTGTTGTTTCCTTAAATTTTATATTACTTCAAAATATACATACATACACTTTACACATATACCAAATGTAAACAGTCTCATAATAAACTGTAGATTCCTTCCAAAACACATTTAGGGACTCACAATTTAACAGTAAACTTGCACACAGGTAAAAATACGTATAACTTTAAATTCCTGAAAATAAACTATAAGTTAATTCCAAAATTTATTTATGGATTGACAGTTTAACAGTAAAACTGCATGTAGTTGAAAAGACATCTAACTTTACATTCTTAAATTATATAGCATCTTGATATATGTTTTGATGTACTTTAAAAAATAGGTTTATTCATTCTCATAAATCTTGGGACTGAGGATAATAGAAACAAACTTTGAGCTGTATCTATAGTAATATCAGTCAATATGGTATTATTTTTACTAAGAATTTACCCATCTTGACTTACATATAAGGATTTGGTGCTAGGACCCACAAATGAAGGATACTATATGTCATTTGTTTTTCTGAGACTGTGTTACTAGACTTAGCATAATAGCTTCTAGTTCCATCCTTTTACCTGCAAATTTCATGATGCATATCCTCTTTCCTTTCTTTTTTAATATAAAAATTTTGTTGATGTTTTGTGTATTTCAGACATCATTTTTCAGTTCAATTTAGACATATTCCCCTTTCTCTTCTTCCACACCACCCCAGTTCATGCATTCTGCCATAAATGTCCTGCATCTTTTCTCAGTCTTTTTGAAGGTTTTTTTTTTAATTTTATCCAAAGGTTTATTGTTTGGGGCAGAATTTAACTATATCATTATGTTCTTTGATTCCGACGTTATGTTGTTGTGGTTCCCTCCCAATTGTATTGCTACAAAATATGCCTATATAAATATCTCATATGTACCAGAATTATGTCCTCCAGGAATAAACTGTATGTTAACTCCAATGTATGTTTAGGAGTTCGCATTTTTCCCTTTAATTCTAGATTACTCTAAAATATGAATATATACCTTCCACCCATATATATTTATTAAAGTGTCTGAAAGTAAGTGCTAAGTTATTTCTAGGGCTCATAAAGAGATTCATATTATAATATCACAGTTGCTTTCACATAGAGAGAAATATAACCATAACGTTGCTCGGATTGCGTTTCGATTGGGGGATTTGGTGTTAGCATCCACAAATGAGGGAAACCTTTCCCCGTTTGTTTATTTGGGACTGTGTTACTTCACTTAAGCATAACGGTTTCGAGTTCCATCATTTACCTGCAAAGTTCATGATGTCGCCTCTCTTTACTGCTGCATAGAACTCCATTGTGTAGATGTACCACATATTTGTTATCCATTCCTCAGTTGAGGGGCATTTGGTTGGTTCCAGCTCTTTGCTATTGTGAAGAGAGCTGAAATAAACATAGATGTGCTTGTATAAAAAAATTCTGTTTTGTAAATGTATCACATTTTCATTATTCACCCGTCAGTTGAGGACAATTGGGTTGGTTCCAACTATTCATTATCTTCAAAAGAGCAGCAATAAACATGGTTGTGCATATATATCTACAATAGGATGGATCCTTTGGTATATACCCCACAGTGGTATATCTGGGTCAAATGATAGGTTCATTTTTAGTCTTTTAAGAGTTCACCACACTGCTTTCCATAGGGGTCGCACAAATTTGCAATCTCACCATCAGTGAATGAGTTGAGTGTTCCCCTTTCTCCACACCCTCTCCAGTAATTGGTATCATTTGTTTTCTTGAAGATAGCCAGACTTATCAGTGTAAGATCAAATTTTAAAGTGGTTTTAATTTCCATTTCCTTAGTTACTAATAATGTTGAAAAAAATTTAAGATGTTTCTCAACCAAATTTACTTTTTGTTTTGAGAAGTCTCTGTTCAGCTCTTTAGTCCATCTTTTTGTTAGCTTATTTATTTTTCTTTTCTTCTTTCTTTTTGAGTAATTTATATACTCTGGATGTTAAACCTCTGTCAGGTGTGTCACTGGTGAAGATTTCCTCCCACTCTGTGTGTTTTCTCTTCACTTTGTTGATAGATTGTTTTGCTGTACCCAACCTTTTTAGTTTAATGAGATCCTGCTTGCTGATTTTTTTTTGGTCTTTTTTAGACAGGGTCTCCCTGTAGCTCCAGCTGTCCTGGAACTCACTCGGTATACCAGGCTGGCCTTGAACTCACAAATATCTGCTTGCCTCTGCCTCCCAAGTGCTAGGATTAAAGGCATGCGCCACCACTCCTGGCCTGATTGTTTTTGTTTTTTAATGTGTATGAGTGTACAGTCTGCATGTAGGTTGCAGAAGAGGTCGTCGGATTCCCCTGGAACTGGAGTGAAAGACTGTTCTTAGCCGCCATGTGGGTGCTGGGAAACGAACCCGGGTCCTCTGCAAGAGCAGTCGGTGCGTTTAACTGCTGAGCCATCTCTCCAGCCCCCAACTTATTGATTTTTGACCTTATTTTCTGTGCAGCTGTGCCTGATTCAGAAAGTGTTTTCCTACACCTATCTCTTGTAGGTCACTGCCGATGTTTACTTCTAACATTTTCAGAGTTTCAGCTTTCACATTGAGATCTTTGATCCATTTAGAATTGACTTCTGTAGAGGGTGAAAGTAGGGGTTAGTTTAATTCTTCTACAAGT
The DNA here is from genome assembly GCA_009823505.1 of Rhizomys pruinosus. NCBI lineage: Eukaryota > Metazoa > Chordata > Mammalia > Rodentia > Spalacidae > Rhizomys > Rhizomys pruinosus. The sequence continues at coordinate 364,265 of VZQC01007389.1, read as the reverse complement.
GGTGATCCAGTTTTTCCAGCACCATTTTCTAAAGATACTGTCATTCTTCCATTGGGTCTTCTTGGCTCCTTTGCCAAATGTCATGTGGGTTAAATTGCATGCACTCAAGTTTGAGTCTTCAATTTTGTTCCATTGATCTAAGGATTTTTTTTTTTTTTTTTTTTTTTTTTTTTTTGGTGCCATACATGCTATTTTTAGGACTAAAGTCCTGTAATACAGTTTGAGTTCTGGTATAGTAATCCCACCGTGATTATTCTTATTATGCTCAGTGTTGCTTTGGCTATCTGTGGACTTTTGTTTTTCGATATGAATTTTAGGAACTATTTTTCTAATTCTGTGAAAAAAAGTCACGAAAATTTTGTTTGGGATTGGATCAAAAACCTTGTATATGTGTGGAGTGTATAGATGTATATTTTGAAATAATATAAAATTAAATGGACCAAAATAAATAAATAAACAAAAAAAGACATTTAAAAAATCAGACCAAAACAGTAAACATCTGCATCTATAAAGTTAAAATAAAGAGGCAAGACAGGACTTAGCATGTATGGCAGAGTACATGAGTTCCTGTGGGGGGGGTAAAGGGATGTGGAAGGGGCCCTACATTCAATTAAGAAATATATGAGGTGCACAGAAGCTCAACAAAATATCAAGATAAAAATAACTAAATTCCTAAATTACATAGCAATTTGCACTATGTTTTAATATAATTTAAGAAAAGATATTTAGGGCTGGAGAGATAGCTTAGCGGTTAAGAATGCTGACTGCTCTTGCAGAGAACCCAGGTTTCGAGCCCCAGCACCCACATGGCGGCCGAGAACCGTCTGTAACTCCAATTCCAGGAGAACTCCAGTTCCAGGGGAATCCAACACCCTCTTCTGACCTCTGCGGCATTGCATGACACGGGTGTACAAGCCTGCATGCAGACAGTACATTCATATACATAGAAAATAAATAAATAAAATTTAAAAAATTAAAAATAAAGAAAAGGTATTTATTATTTCTCATAATTCTTAGAGCTGACTAAAGTACAGAAGTAAACTTGAAGCTATATATGTTATGCTAAATGAAATAACAGTCTCAGAAAAACAAATGAAATATGTTGTCCCTCATTTGTGGCTCCAAGTACCAAATCCTTGTATGTAAATGAAGGTGGATAATTTGTGAATAAAGATAATACCACATCAACTGATATTTCTGTAGATATAGTTTGAAGTTTACAACTCTATTTTCCAGAAGTTATTACAAGATCTATATATTTTTGCTTTAGACCATTTCATTAATTATTTTTAAGCTTTCTGTATTATCTGCAGAAGTCTTTGCTATTTCTTCATTAAAAATATTACATTTGTCCTTGCAACATTTCTTGGTTTTGATCTTCAACTCTAGAAAGTGTTGCATATTCATAGCAACACAATAAGTTTATATGAAATAAGTGGACTTTAAATTAGCAGTAATAAAAATAGGAATACATGCTATAAATGAGCAAATACAAGAGGCAAAAATCAATATTTGGGAGAAAAAAACAGCATACATCAATAGCTTATGTTCTTCAATGCAGAAATTCTGCCTTTGCATATTAATCCAAATTAATCTTTTGGAAGGAAGGAAATAAATTTTATAAACAAAGATGTTTATCATATTTTATGAGAGTAGAATTTGGAAAATCTCTAAAGAAGATGGTATGGTTTACCATGTTATATCACCTCTAAATATTGTCAATTCTTTAAAATACGCAATATAAAAATGAGTGAGACAGCTTATAAAATAAGTTCTAGATCCAATATGATTACAAATATGCCTTAGAAATCTATATTAGAATAGAAGAAGTTAAATAATAAGGTAAAATATGACTTTTGTCCATGACAAGCCAATTATTTTAGAAGCTCATATTATTGAGTGCTTATTTTTTATCTTTTCTGTTCCTTTTGATTTTATATTCCTCCAATATATGCATATATAACTTCCACACATATATCAACATTTAAAGGTCTTAAACTGAGGATATTTACAACCACCAGATTTTTTAACAAAGGATCCAAAACTGCACACTTTAGCCCTTCCCAGTCATTAACATCATGCTTAGAAACCTGAGGCTAGACAGAACATATGGCATACGATAGAACTTGATAAGAACATCTACAAAAGTGGTATAGTATTAAACTGACTCCTAAAGAGTTAGGATTATACACATTTACTAATTAGCTATCACCAGAGAAGTTTAATTTTACATCAGATGGTGATTAACACAGAAACACACAACTGGCCAACTTTCAGTGAAGAAGAGGCTACAGATTGCTTATTCCTGAATATGATATTTACATCAAACTTTTACCTCCAAAGTGTCAGTGATCATTGGGGAGGAAGAGGTGTATAGAGTTGAAAAGGCAGAGGTGGTGAATGACCAAAAGAAAATAGCATTTTCCAAATTACTCTTCAGTTACTCATATGAACTCCCACCAGTAGTGACAGCATACACAAATCTCATGCAAACTCAAAGCAGACAAAATCCAAGCATGAATATGTGGCAGTGGGTTAGAAATCCAAAAACATCCTAAGTTGATGTTTTGAAAATTATGGTTTCTGGGCTGGAGAGATGGCCTAGTGGTTAAGAGCGCTGGCCGCTCTTACAGAGGACCCGGGTTCGATCCCCAGCACCCACATGGCGACCGAGAACCATCTGAAACTCCAATTCCAGGAGAACTCCAGTTCCAGGGGAATCCGACACCCTCTTCTGACCTCGCGGCATTGCACGACACGGGTGCACAGACCTGCATGCAGACAGTACATTCATACGCATACAGAAATAAAAAAAAAAAGAAAAGAAAATTATGGTTTCTGGGAAGGAGAAAAATATTTTTTTTAAAAAATTAGACTCTTGGTAGGTTAACCAAGATCCATTGGGTGGATCTACACTGAAAGATATTGGGGAAATGAATTAGACACTATAGACTAATTTACGTAGAAAGAAGAGATAAAATTGAGCAGGGGATGGTAAGGGGAGATGAAGGTAAGAGAAAGGATTTAAATGCCATCAAAATTTATTGTATAAAAATAAAAACAAATTTAAATACAAAATTTTGTAAAAAGAATGGAGAAAATGGGCCGAGCATGAGCCTCTGTTCACTTGTATTCTATTCAAGACTGTGGAAGACGTGATCAGCCCCCAACAGCTCCCATCACGCTCTGCACTACCTGGAACTGAGCCAAAATGGTCTTTCTACCTTCAAAAGGAGTTCACTTCTCTATTCCATAGTCACCTTTTAAACTTGCGATATGTTGAAGTACATTTCTTTGGACAACAGTTCATTTTTGTTCAAAAGGCAGTTCACTTTTGTTCAAAAACTAGTACGATATTATTAATTGCCTACTATCTTAATATGTGTGAATTTGATTTATAAACAAAATATTTAAATTGTGTGATATCTATATTAAAAAGACAGCTAATTTGTATAATAAATATCTTACATATAATAATGCTTAGCTGTTCTTATATTTATTTTTAATATACTCTTTTCTAACTTTACTGTACAGGTTAGAATAATAGTAATAGTATATTTGTATTAAATTTCATTTTGTTTTTGTAAAAAAGAAAATAATATTTTGTATTATTCCACTTTTGAGATCTGATGCAAATTCTTTCATATATAGCCTTCTACCAGATAATTGCATTATCATTATTATTATTCAAATTTTGCTAAAATATCATGCATCTTTCTAAAGTTAGTATAATTTAGATCTCAAAAGTTGCTGGGCTATCAGTGTTTTATATAATTTTTGTTTTCAGTTTTTGTTTCTTTTCAATAGTGCCTATATTAGTGTGATAATATTTAGAATTTTCCATGAAAAAGATAATTATGATTTCAGGTTTCTCTACATTGTCTATTATAAGGTAATGATTTCCAGAAAATAAAATATATGAGCTGTCCTGCTTTACTTCAGGAGAGTTTTCTTACAGATTACATCAGTTCTATACTATAGGAAACTGACTACTGACTTTTAAGAAACAGGATGATGACTATCATTCTCCACGTATTTTTTTCTTAGAAGTTAAGAATAAATCTGTCTTAACAAAACAGATCAGCTTTCCTTTTGGCTAATGCAGAGAGTTGGAGTCGTACCTTAATCAATAGGCTGCTACACTGTAAATGTCTTTTATGAGCGGGCAAAAAATTGAAACCACATAAAAGAATTATAACAATGGGCAGTCTATAACAGCCAATATAAAATTTGATTATACATACACTATTTCCTTTTGGAATACATGCAAGATACTCACTGAATGAATATAGTCACAAGTAAATGCTACCCCAAACAAAATCACATAAAGACACCATTCAGTATATAAAGTGTGTTTCTCATGGGGTTATTCGGTATAAAAGAAAGAACACAAGTTGGGAGTTTTGGTGAATTTAGTCTCACCTAGAGATGCATAAGGAATGGCAGATGCTTTCAAACTTGGGTTCATAACCTTAGGACTGACAGCTGTTCGGGCATTTTTGATTGGGACTCCTGCCCTCAGCAAACACATTTGATGTTCATTCATGGTCTTTTGGCTGCAAACAGGCCACAACCATCTGTTAGGATGCCTGGTTGCCTGTTTACAAGTTGATGAGCCTGTTCCACTAGGAAATGGGTGCCAAGTAAATGACTATTCCAGTGGGTAGCAGTGCAATGTGCTGAGTGCTGTCACTTGACCATCCTTTGTGACAACTCTATCTTGTTTGTGGGGGAAGTTCTTTTTTAAAAGATATATAAGGTTAGCATGGCACAGAATTTTATTTCTCCTAAATAGGTTATTTGTATCCCATAATGATATAGTCAAATAATACATTGTAGTATTAAAAATAAAAAGCTAGTGAGTTTTCATTGAATAATTATCACTGAATAGTTGTGATTTTATATTATCATCAGATAATGTGGAACTGTAGTTCTTTCTTGTTTAAATTCCAGGACAACTTTGAATAACTACATATGCTTAGGTTTTGGTTTAAAGAAATAAAATTAAATCATCGTTTACTATAAAATTCAATAAAATTGAAGAGGAATCAGTAGTCTCTGTTCTATGTTTGTTGCATAATAACTATATACAGAATATAAATGCAGAATATTATACATATATATTTCTTTATAACAATAAACTTGTTAGGTACATAAAAAATTTATGGTAACTATGAACAGGGTGCAATTTACATTGTCACAGCATAACCATTTAATTCCCTAAAATATAAATTCAATAAAGGAGGATTAAAACCACCTACTATACCTATTTATATATCTGCTCTGATCATAAATGTAGCCACTGACTTATATAAACTCATAATAAATGTAAAAGGACATCAATAGTAACACTATTTGCCAAACATTTCTTGAGACAAATAATTATAAATTAAACCATTCAGGGTCTATTCCATGCCACAAAAGAATGTATTCTGTACATGTTAAGGTTTTAAATCTACATACTGTCTGTTGGCAATTTCTCTTTAAAGGGAAATAAATGAAAATGACCATGATCCCCATAGTCCCCAGGTTCCATCAATTTCCCAGTTGCTACATATTATAAGCACACATTTGCCAGATTAGAAGACCAATGTATTCATTATAATCAGCAAGGGACCTGACTTCAAATCTTTACATAGAATCTTTCTGGGTGAAATTCCATTTATAAGGTCTGAACACACCAATGTCCCTGCACTGAAATTGTCCCAAGCAATCAGATTGTTTGATTATTTACATAAGTGCTAGCTAATTCATTTTTACTTGTCACTGAAGGCTTGACACCTTACCTTAAAATAATTTTGCACAGGTTCCTACACAGAGTGGCAATCTAAAATGTTATCAAAAGTAGTCAAAGGAAATCTAGCACAGAGCAGTCTAGTTTACTGTCTGTTTTCTTTTCCTTAGATTCTTCTCTATCATACATACACCTTCACGATATTTAGTAATATTTTGTTATGGATATCCCTAAAATATTTACCATTTTCTTTCCATTTTTATTCTCCCTTCTTTAAAGTGTCAGTAAAATGAGAACAAAACATATTAATTTTCCTAATATTAGCTATAAAGCCAAAATCATTTATAAGTCTTCTATAGTTCAGTTATCTTGGCAAATAAAAGAACATCACATAAACTGAAGAGAGACAGTAGACAGTTTTAATAAATGTGAACTGACAGAAACGTCAGGGCATTTGACTCAGAAGTGTGCTTAGGAAATTGGATATAAGGAATTGGATTGGTGGCAATGATACAGGAAGCAATTACTTTTCTACAAGATTTCCATGCAAAGGGTCATATTGAAGCAACTCTGAAGAATACAGGGAGATCAGGTACATGAAAGCAAAAAGAAATGGTTTTGAAAGAAACCACAAAATTGTAAATATCTGTGTGCACATTTAACACAATAATTACCATCTTATTCTGTTCTTCTGTTTTTATTTCTTGCAACATCACCAAAATTTCTTAGACTTTTTTAATAAACTCAAACAATAATTGCTGGATTTCTTCACCTGGTGACACTTAATTATGCAGTCTTTCATGCATTTATTCATCCCATTGAGCTTATGCCTGATTTTGGGGATTTGTGGGGTGGGAAGATGGATTTATGTGATGATCAGTGAGGGAAAGGAGAACCTCTCATTTGTAAGGGAAAGCAAATCTTTAGTTTAGTAGGACTTCTGTTACAAAGCACCAATAAACTGGATTTCTGAACATAAATTCACTGTGGAAACAATCTGCCGTAGGGGATCAATATAAAGACGTCAGGAAGGTGATTGCTTCCAAGGCTGTGAAACCACCTGTCTTATATTCTTCTGCTTCCTGAGCCTGACCTTCATTTTTTTTTTTTTTTTTTTTTTTTTTTGAGACGGAGTTCTCCCTTTTGTCCTAGCTGCCAGCCAGCCTGGAGCTTGCTTGGTAGACCAGGCTGGCCTTGAACTCAGAGATTCGCCTACCTCTCTCTGCCTCCCTAGTGCTGGGATTAAAGGCGTGCACCACTATGCCCGGCGCTAAAGATGGTTCTTAGCCACCATGTGGGTGCTGGGAATTGAACCTGGGTCCTCTGCAAGAGCAGTTGGCACTTTTAACTGCTGATCCATCTCTCCAGCCCTTTGGTGTTCTTTTGATCAGCTTCAGTTACTCATACTTTTCCATCATGCCAGATGACATCCATGTGAACATGTTTAATTTCCATTTTTTTCTTTTTTTATTGAGCATTTGTACAACTCATGTCACAGTTCCCAATCAGACCCAATCCCCTTCATGCCCCATGCCCCGATCCCCCAACAGAACTCATGAATTATAACATAAAAGTTAAGCCCTATCCAGGCAAGCTCCCAAACCCAGAGGTCCTTCTGTGCAATAGATCCGCTGGAGTCTAGTAAGCATACCTAGGAATCCTAGGTAAGGATTCTTCCTCAACCAAAAGTACTCAGTCTCCCACAGTTTCCAGTTTAGGGTCAGTTCCCCACTCGTTTTTCTTCCACTTTGAGACCTTGTTCCCCTTGGCATGGGCCCTGCGTCTGATGTACATTGCCACAGGTTTACCTGTGCAAGCTTACAGTTTATTTAAATCATCGTTTCTCTATGTTCATGCACCAGCCTAACTCTTACAGACTTTCTGCCCTTCTGCAAGGATTCCTGATCCATGGGTAGGTGAGATTTAATCTAGGGGCCCCATGCAGTGATACCCAATCTGGGGTTCCCATTCTTTGGAGCTTGACTAGTTGTTGTCTTCTATTTGCCTCACTCTTTATTGTGTATGGAAGCATTACTGGTGAGAAGTGAGGGGTGCTCTGGTTTTCTCTTTGTGTAGAGGTTCAGTTGTAGATGTGCCTCTTGGGGAATGGGGATTTTTCGGATGTATATGTTCTGTATCTGACCAGTTGTCGGCTTGGGCGGTGGCCTCCATCTTTTGCACAGAGTAGCTTTTTGGATAGTGACATAAGATGTGCTTGTGTGTAAATATAAGATTCTATAGTTAGTTTATGGTAAGAAATTTCGTTTGTCTAGAGACATGACTCCAATTAAGCTTTTCTTTCAGCACTATGTTATCTCGAGCCCTGTGCATTTGTCTCAGTTTATAGTGGCTCTCATGGTTATGAGTACAAATCTAGTCTACTCTTTTATGACCACACTGTAATTATTTTATTCAGTTATATATTCTGAGGTGAGGAGGGATAGGATATCAATATCTGGATTTGGGGATGATTCAACCAATAACAAATAATATCATACTGCCTAGTTAAGAAAATAATAAAAAATGAATTTTACTGGTGTGGTGCAATAGGGATGTCGAGTAACTGCCGATAATGAAAAAAGCAACATCTATTTGGAAGAGAAATAATAAAAAGTTGAAGCATCAGGATGCTATTATCTTGAGTCTGAGAAGTACCACCTTCCAAGTGGAAGCAACAGAAAAGAGCTCTTTAAAAATCTATTATGGGGGCTGGAGAGATGGCCTAGAGTTAAGAGCGCAGACCGCTCTTACAGAGGACCAGGGTTCGATCTCCAGCACCCATATGGCAGCCGAGAACCGTCTGAAACTCCAATTCCAGGAGAACTCCAGTTCCAGGGAAGTCCAACACCCTCTTCTGACCTCCGAGGCATTGCACAACACGGGTGCACAAACTTGCACGCAGACGGTACATTCATACACATACAGAAATAAAAAAATAAAAAAAATTCTATTATGATTCCCAGCACCCACATGGCAGTTTATCTTGAACTCCAGTTCCAGTGGAATTGGACACCCTCTTCTGACCTACACGGCACTGCAGGACACGGGTGCACCAACCTACATGCAGACAGTACATTCATACACATAAAAAATAATATATATATGTATTACATCAAGAATTAATGTCATTTTTTTGGTCTTTTTGAGACAGGGTCTCCCTGTAGCTCTGGCTGTCCTGGAACTCACTCTGTAGACCAGGCTGGTCTTGAACTCACAGAGATCCACCTGTCTCTGCCTCCCAAGTGCTAGGATTAAAGGTGAGGGTTTGGCGGACGGAGGGATGGCTTAGCGATTAAGAGACGCCGACGTCTCTTGTGTAGAGACGCTGGGTTTGATTCCCCAGTGCCCACATGGCGTGAGAAAACCGTCTGGTAAACTCCATATCCAGGAGAAACTCATCCAGGGGGAATCGAGACCTCTTCTGACCCCGGGCAGTGCACGAACGGGTCAACAACCTACATGCAGAAGAACATCATACACAGTAATAAATAAGATATAAATAATAAATAAATAAATAATAAATAAATAATAAGTAAACAGTAAAATAAATAAATAAATAAATAAATAAATAAAATTTAAAAATAAAGGTCGGGTTTTGCTGAAGTAACCTAAATGTGATGCTGATAAAAGCCACTGGCCTTTTATAAGACTAGCCAAAAGCAACAAAGCCACCTGAAGCCTGCAGATCCTTTCGTGGTGTACAAACAAAAACTATTGCAGCTAGATTTGGTATTTAAGACTTCCTTCCTTCCTTCCTTCCTTCCTTCCTTCCTTCCTTCCTTCCTTCCTTCCTTCCTTCCTTCCTTCCTTCCTTCCTTCCTTCCTTTATTTTCCTTTATTTTCCTTTATTCCTTCTTTATTTCTGTGTATACTGTGTATCTGTGTGTGTGTCCTCCTGCATACCACAGTACTTATGTGAAACTCAGAGAATAACCTATCTCTCATTTTGTTCCCTACTATTTGGGATCTTGGATTGAACTCAGGTCTTCAGGATCAGTATTTAATGCCAATATTCACTGAGTCACCTGGCCAATCCCTTGGTGATTGATTGCTTAAAGTGAAAATGTGGTTCCTGGCTACATATATTTTCATTTTCGTTTGAAATAAAATCTAATTACTTAAAAAATTTGAAATCATTAAATACTGTTCCTTGTAGAGAATATCATCATCTTTATTTCATTGAGTCTTTCCAGGCAAGAATTCACCTGTTCTTCATAATCCATTTCTTTTGATTAACTATTAATGTTTTATTTGTAAATATTTAAAAAATATATTGCAACATGTTTTATCAAATTGTCTTATTTTATTTAGAATTTACACAAAACCTTTAGGTGAACTTGGTTGAACAGGAGAATAAAGTTGATATTTATATTGTGTTCATATGAGTATATTTTATTTGCTTTTAACTTTATAAATTTTGATATAAGAGAAAAGGACATTTACTATATTTCAGAACATTTTTATAGAGATTTTATGTAGTTTCATGACCAGATAAATAAGTAGTAACTTAATTGGCTCTGGAAATACCACTGTAAAATTAATTAAACAATCTTAATTAGAAAAGCTTTGATTCATTTTGAAATTGATTTTAAAACACAGAATATTTGTATTTATTATACAGAATGTAAAAGTGTATTCAATCAAAATATAAGTTGTCAGTTTAGGTTAAGGGACAGTGAAATATCATAGTTTATTTGAATATATTCTTACATCAGGAAATTCATCAGAATTGCTAACCTTTCTGTTAGAGGCTATTAACTACCCTGGCTATCTACTTGTAAAATATTATCTTTTGGATCCCTCATCTGCCTTGGATATGATTAGTGCATCTCCTGCATTACAATGGTCTATCTCTATTTTGCCCATTTGCTGACATTTATTTCACCATTAAAGTGTATATGTAGAATTCTTACACATGTAAAAAGAGAATAGTTGATACTGGATGAAATAAAGGAAAACAAAATTGTTTATGCATGCAATAAGGCTTCAAAATTTGGATCAATTAAAATGTCAGTCTTTATATTTCCATGCAGATATTATGCTATTTCTCCTATAAAACGTTTTCCTCTCTATTTACAGTATTATTATAATAAATACAAATAAAATGTATTTGTAAGATTGCATTTCCTAATTCATTAGAACCCCATTCAAAATTTTCACTTGGTTGGTTATATTATATGAGGAATAAAGTAGATGTGAAGCATTTTGAACTACTTTCAAAATTATACATACAATTCTAAACATTGAATAAAAATGCAAAGTATTACTGTGTTCTAGAGGCATGAAAACGGTTTTGTTCTATAAAGTGGAACAAGCCTTCAAGGCTCAGAAATCAGGCATTTCTAGCATGATTTAGTATATGAACCAATTCATGAAATGCAACAAACTATAAAATCATAAACGTTAATCTTCAAAATAAATGCCCAAAGTGCAGTAAAGTATGTATAAATATGTAAAAGTAGAAAGGATGAAGCTTAATGATATTCTTCATATAAAGTCTTATACATTATCCCACGAAATTTATTTCATAGTCACGCTTTAATTTTGACATTAAATATTTAAAATATCTCATAAATTTCAAAACTCATTACATATAAAATGCAGTTTTCTTCAAAATGTTAATAACTAACATCACATAATCTTACACTGGCATTGTGATAGTGCCATTCCATAATTATTTCAGGTATATATTCCAGATATTTAGAAAGGGTGACATAAGTATAAAGGGAAGGGAGGCAGGTTGATTCTTCTCAAGGGAAAACGTAGAAGATTATTAGGCCAAAATGTATTCTTATTGGGCACTTCAATTTCATTTTATAAATGAATAAGCCTTATATTCACTTGTATAATTGTTATTTTGTATCTGATGGATATTGTCATTTTGGGAATATTTAAGTGTTTCTGAATGAATTATATCTGGTAAAAAATGCTCATAATGTTTATTTCTGAAATTTTGCACACACACATAAACACACACACCCTCACACACACATTGTTTCTGAGTGAGAGCTGTTAAATCAAGATTATAGTGTTTTGTGGCAGTGAGATAATTTATTTCCTGGCCTTTCAGAAAGCAGATGTTTCTAAAAATGCTACTCTTTTATAACATTGGAAAATTCCCTGCATGTATGTATTGAATCTTGGTCATATCCTTCCACCTCTCCCAACTCCCACTGTCCAATTACCCCTAGACTTCCTGAAATACAACTATAACCCAAGTTCATGTGCTCTTTATTATTTTCATTTTATCTTGTTTTTAAATTTAACCCACTTCGTCAAATAGTTGTGGCTGATATATACATATAAGTAGGATAATCCAGTGGAAACATAGGCAACACACAAATGACCAATCCCCAAAGAAAGGTGACTCTCCATCCCTCAACAGCCATCAAGTGGCAGTAGATTCTGAGTCAGGGATGGGACAATTCAAAGCTCTTCCCAAATCCGTGTTATTATTTTTAACTGGCTTTATCTTGTGTGGTGTCATAACTGTTGTGAGTGGCCTATAGTCTTCCTATGTCCTCTTCCTATGATGTTCCCTGAACCTTAACAGAGAGGAGAGGCTGAACCAATACAAAGGTCTCATCTATAGGTAAGCACTCTTAATATCTTTTCATAAGACTTTAGACAGGTACATGTCACCATATTAATTACTACCGGTTGCAATCAGAAGTGTCTCTGACCAAACTGGAAAACAGCACAAATATGTGGATAGAACAACAAATATTTAGAATGGAGCTTGAAAACTATTTAGAAAAAGCAAAACTTGATTCCCACCTGGGATATATAACTTCCCTAAAGTTGACATTTTTTACAGTAAAAGACATTAATTCATTATATTTTGAGTTTTGCTTTTGTTATTGTTTTTATATTTTTCTATTGAATTTTTGTATAATTCATGCACAATATGGTAATCATCTTTGGACCCCCTTCCACATTGGCACCCTCCAATGACACCCCACATGTATTCTGTTATTTATGTTAAGACATATCAAGTAAGTATCCACTGATGTCCTTCAGTGCAAGTTCATCCACTGGGGTCTAGTCAGCCTGCCTAGAACCACTCTTAAAGAAGACGACCCCTTCTTCACACACTAGTAATCAGCTGCCCAATAATTCATCTGCTAAGATCGGGGCCTGGTGCCCATTCCATAGTTCAATGCTGGGTTTTGGTTTGCTTATGTTTACAAAAATCTTGTGCATGATGACAATCTTGCTTTAAGTTCATATGAGCAACGTCCTAGAAGCCTGTAAGGTGGGGTATCCATGTGGACATTCTCTTCCTCCTGTGACTCTTAGAATCTTTCCACCTGCTTTTTCACTATGGTATGTGAGCTCTCAGTAGGTAAAGTTTAATATCATAGTCCTGTCTAAGGACCCACACTGTGCAGATTCATATTCTCTATTCTTTGGCCATTTGTGGTCTTTTGTATTCATTGCTCTCTTTTGCACTAGGCAGTTTCATTGATGAGAGTAGAAGGTTGCATTAGTCCTTCTACCCTTTGTACCTTTAGGCTCCTTGAACCTTAGGTGTGTCGCTTAGGGTTGGACAGAATCATTTTTTAAAAATTCTTTATCTAAAAGACCTTCCAGGTTTTCCTCATTTGGGGCAATTTTAATGAGTTTAGTAGTAATGTTTTGTTTTCACAAGAGATATGTAGTCTTGTTTGGGGTATTTTTATTTTTGTTTTTATGCTAGGACTTTCATAATTACAGTTACTTGGTTGAGTCTTCCATTCTGCTCATCACATTATTTCTTTCATTGGAAATATTTCAATGGTCAGGATGGATGAAATCTTAGTAGTTAAGGTGTCATGTCACTCTAGGGGGCTTGGCATGATGCCAGAAACTCCACTCCTAGCCTTCTTCTGAAAGTTGGCTACTTTCTGGTACCTAAGGAAAAGAATTTTAGAACAGCATAAGTTGGGGTGGTCTGTGAGCTGGGCATGTGAAGAGTGCTTCTTCCCAGGTGTCATAGGTGGACTCAAGCAAGGGAAGATGGGGTACCTCCTCTGTGCTGCTGGAAAATCGGAGTGAGGTTCCCAGGCCCAAGTGTATTTTTCCCTTATGTTTTACATTAAAAATCTGTACTAAAATTATTAATTAAAATGAGGATGCTGATGATCTCTGGAACCGAGAAAGTGATAAAAGAACATATTAAACTTGAGGCTAACTTGGCTAACATAAAGAGAAACTCTTTTCCAAAGTAGAAAAGCAACAGTCCTCCTAAAAACATAGCAGTCTACTATGAACCCTTAACATATGGTGAATGATGCCAAACATCACTTCCTCCTCCTCCTCCTCCTCCTCCTCCTCCTCCTCCTCTTTTTTCTTCTTCCTCTTCTCTGTCTTCTTCATCTTCATCCTCTTCCACTTCCTTTTCTTCCTCCTAATGTTCCTCCCTGTCCTTCTCTCTCATTTTTCTTTTTCAATCTCTTTTTCTATCTCCAACTATATTTGTTTATTTATCTTTTGTCTCTCCTGTTCCGGTCCTCTGTCCCTGTAAAGCGGGTCATTCGCTACCTCAGTCTATGACATAAAAAATAACTGTCTCAGTTGCTCATAATTTTCTTGTTTTTTAAAAGACTTTTGTTTCCTTTTGTTTTATGAGTTGAGTGTTTTGCCTACAAGTATTCAAGCACGTTATGTGCATACCTGGGGTCAGCAGAGGCCAGAAGGAGGAGTTGGTTCCCCTGGACTAGGGTTACCTACTGGTTTTAGTTGTCAAGTGAATATTTTTAACAGAATATATATTCTCTAGAAGAGAAGTGAGTGAACCAAGTATTGTACTTCATGCCTTTAATAACAACACTCAACAGATAGAGGCAGATAAACTCTGTGAGATGGAGGTTTCTTGGCTACAGAAAAATTTCCAGCTACAGGGGCTTGCAGAGAAACATGACTCAAAAGAGAAAAGCGAAGCTAAAGTTAAACAAGAAACAAAGGAAAAAAGTTAGTTTTCTTAAATGATGAGCTGCATTTCTAACCCTTCATAGGTTTCTTATTGAAGCAGTGTACACTAAAGAAAACAAAAATATTAAAATAAAGAAATCATTCTATTAGGTTTCATGAATAATTAAACTTTTTGTACAACTTTGGGTAAAGTATAAATTGAGGGGATCAAGTTTTCTGCTTTGTTTAAAATGTTGGTGGGGTGCTGGAGAATGGCGCTCGGTGCTTAACACACTGGCCTACTCTGTGCAAAAAGAACCTAGTTTCAATTCCCCAGCAACCACAGTGAATGGCTAAGCGGTCATCGGAAACTCCAGTTCCAGGGGACGCCAATGACTTCTTCTGACTTGTGGGCATTACAGAACACAGATGCATTTACAAACACGCATGTAAGGGAAACACACACACACACACGCACAACACACACATATAGATATAGATATATAATAAAAATAAAATATTTTAAGTGAGAACTTGAATATGAGAAATTGTTAAGTGAAAGGATGAGATTGATCTTAATTGAATTTATTTTTCTTATACTGCAGTTTTGATTATCTGAAACTAATAGGCCTACTTGGGCAAACTTTATACTGTTATTGCCACTTTAATTTATACACACTTCTTATGTTCAATACATCCTCACAATCAATGCCTACTCTTATTCAATACATCCTCACAATCAATGTCTACTCAATCACAGGAACGTCATTAACAATCAATTCCTATGGATCATTTATGATCTACTTTGCCTGAAACTAAAGAATAAACTGACTCTAAGCTGGCAATGTGTCTTGCTTGTCCTATTTCTTAATTTATTCTGTTTTCTTTGAGAGAATAAATTGCATTTAATTCATGTTCATATTAAAGTTTATGACTCATTTTCTGTAATTAATGTGTTGATCATTACAAGAGAAATGAAAAACATTCACTGCTGTTAACCAGAACAAATCACCAACGTTCACCAACATACAGGTGAGTATAGTTAAGAATGAGACAGACAGAAGAATTAGATGCATAAATCATGAAATTGCAAAGAGAAAAAAGAAAATCAACAGCTGGAAGATCGAGAAACATAAGGAAAGTGTTTCATGGCTTGTATTTTACACAAAGCAAGACTAGATAGTTGACAAAACACCATTGCATTTTTTAAAATCTGTCTAAAAGCAGTTTAGCAATGATTAATCAAGAATAGATGTATCTATGTGAAATACTGATAACTTATATATTTGTATTTTTGAAAAGTTATGTCTATAAAATATTTGTTTTTAACACTGTACAGCGTTTGTCTAATTTTTTTGACTACTGGCAGTGATCAAAAAAGAAGGCAAAAAGACACCATGCTTGAGTAAGAATCTCTAAATTATGTTGGCCTCACATTAAAAGGAAGAAAAGAAAATCAGAAACTGACTTGCTGAGAAGAAAAATGCCAGAGAAGTTAGAGATGAGAGCGGATAAAGGAGGGAAAGGCTAAGCCAATAAATCACACACACACACAAACACACACACACACACACACACACNCAGAAGGGGGAAGGAGTATGCCGAGTCAGGGGAGGAAGTGCGGGGGCACGAGCGGGGCACGGCAGGGGGACGGGGGAGGGGGAAAAAGAAAAAAGGGCGGCACACGGCAGGAGGTGGAAGGAGGAAGCCAAGAAGAGGAAGAAGAAGAGAAGAGAAGAAAGAAGAAGAAAAAAGAAGAAGAAGAAAAGAAGAAGAAGAAAAGGAAGAAGAAGAAGAAGAAGAAAAGAGAGGAGGAAGAGGAGGGAGGAAAGGAGGAGGAGGAGGAGGAAGGAGGAGGAGGAGGAGGAAGGAAAAGGCAAGAGAAAGAAAAAGAAAGGAAAGGGGCCGGGGAAAGGCAGAGGGGCCAGGGGGGGGCGCGGGGAGCCCCAGCGGCGGCGGAAAGAAACGGCAGGGGGGGAGAATGAGGGATACAGAACAGCCATTTGGAGGGGGGGCATGGAGGATGGGTCGCGTAGGGTTAAGATCTAATAAACACGACCGGCAGGGGGAACTAGAGTAGGGACGTCAGATTCGTCTCCGCTACAAGAGAAGTGTCTTTGATGAGAGGTAAGAGAAACATATCAGTAATGAGGGTGCTTAATTATAATACAGTAAGAAATTCTGTTGGCCTGGGGATATGGCAAAATTTGGGTTTTCTCTAGAGGTATCACCTCCATCTCAGCCATGGCTTTTGGCTATGTACAGTATCAAACATAAGTTAACACTAATTGATTGTTTTTTTTCTTAAGTTAATTTTTAATTAGTGCATTTCCATACAACATTCTTATTCTTAATTGATTTTCTTTTATAGGAATTTACAAGTAAAAATATTTTATGGGATTTAGAAGTTAAAATTGAGAAAGGATAGTTATATCAATTACAGGATAGGGCTTGCAATAAAGAAATAGTAAGCCAGAGATGCATGAAATTTCTGCCACAGTAACAGACCAGACTCTTTATATATGTATAAAACAATGGAATATACCCCCAAATGAGGATGGTTTATACATTTATAGCAAATACACAAGCCAATAGCATGGTTAGC
The DNA here is from genome assembly GCA_009823505.1 of Rhizomys pruinosus. Taxonomy (NCBI): domain Eukaryota; kingdom Metazoa; phylum Chordata; class Mammalia; order Rodentia; family Spalacidae; genus Rhizomys; species Rhizomys pruinosus. The sequence continues at coordinate 347,034 of VZQC01007389.1, read as the reverse complement.
TATTATCATTAATACATTATAAATTATACATAATTTCATTGTCTGCAATTGGCATAGTTGTAGATTTCATTACTGTAAATATGAATAATGCATTCTGTTATGATGTTAACTAATTATGGGAGCACTTGAGTACAGGAATTTCTAAGTTCCATTACAGTTTCATGAGAATAAAACAGCTGATATATAGGTGTTGTTTGATACAAATGCATTTAATGTGGTCAAATGACAACTGTAGTGTTTACCAAAGCTATTCTTGATTTTTCTTGAGTGTTTAAAGCAAATCGTATGTTTCATATACCAGGCCTTAATCAAAATTAGACCAACTTCTCCCATCTCTAATGCGTCCCACGAACTTATGCATTCTGCCATCCATGTTAAGTCTTGCATAATGTCTCAGTCCTTTCTAACTTTTTGAATGCAGAAGTTTACTGTTTGGGTCTGTTCTTTGAAAGTCCTTTGTTGTTTCTTCGCCTTAAATTTTATATTACTTCAAAATATACATACATAACCTTTATCCATATACCAAATTAAACAGTCTCATAAGAATTAAACGGTAGATTCCGTCCAAAACACATTTAGGGGACTCACAATTTAAACATAAACTTGCACACAGGTAAAAATACGTATAACTTTAAATTCCTGAAAAGAAACTATAAAGTGAATTCCAAAATTTATTTATGGATTGACAGTTTAACAGTAAAACTGCATGTAGTTGAAAAGACATCTAACTTTACATTCCTAAATGTATATAGCATCTTTGGATTATGTTTTTGATGTACGTTAAAAAATAGGATATTCATTCTCAGAAATCTTGGGACGAGAGAAGGAACAAACTTTTTGGAGCTGTTCTATAGTAAATATCAGTCAATATTGTAATGAATTTTTACGAGAATTACCCATCTTACTTACATATAAGGATTGGTGCTAGGACCCACAAATGAAGGATACTATATGTCAATTTTTTTCTGAGACTGTGTTACTAGACTTAGCATAATAATTCTAGTTCCATCCTTTTACCTCAAAGTTCATAATGCCATATACTCTTTCCTTCGTTTTTAATATAAAAAAAATTTTTGTTGATGTTTTGTGTATTTCAGACAAATCATTTTTCATTTCAATTGACATCGTCCCCTTTGCGCCTCTTCTTCGCACACCACCCCAGTTCATGCATTCTGCCATAAATGTCCTGCATCTTTCCTCAGTCTTTTTGGAGTTTTTTTTTTATTCATTTTCTCCCAAGGGTTTATTGTTGGGGGGCAACGAATTTTACCTATATCAGTATGTATTTCGTTTGATTCCGACGTTAATGTTGGGTGGCTTCCCTCCCAATGGTGATGATACAAACATAGGCCTACCTAAGATAAATATCCATAGGTCCCAGAATTAGGTCCTCCAGGAATAAACGGGGATGTTAACGCCAATGCATTGTTTAGGAGTTCGCATTTTTTCCCTTTAATTCGAGATGACTCGAAAATAGGAATAGAAGACCTCCACCATAAGATTTTATTGAAGTGTCTGAGTAAGTGCTAAGTTAATTCTAGGGCTCATAAAGAGATTCATATTATAACAACACATTTGTTTCCAACTAGAAAGAAATATAACATAACGTTGCTCGGAAGCTTGCTTTTCGATTGGGGGATTTGGTGTGTAGCAATCCACAAAGAGGAAACCTCTCCCTTTGTTTATTTGGGACTGTGTGACGTCACTTAAGCATAACGGTTTCGAGTTCCATCATTTACCTGCAAAGTTTCCATGATGTCCGCCTGCTCTGTAACTGCTGCGGCATAGAAATCCATTGTGTAAGATGTACCACATATTTGTTATCCATTCCTCAGTTGAGAGGCATTTGGTTTGGTTCCAGCTCTTGCTATTGTCAAGAGACTGAAATAAACATAGAGGTGCTTGTAGAAAAAATGGTCTGTTTTTGTAAGGTATCACATTGCAATTATTCCCCATCAGTTGCGGGACAAGTGGGGTTGGATTCCCAACTATTCATTATCGTCAAAAGAGCAGCATAAACATGGTTTTTGGGAGATAATATCTGCAATAGGATGGATCCTTTGGTATATACCCCACAGTGGTATATCTGGGTCAAATGATAGGTGTCGTTGTATCTTTTAAAGAGTTCACCACACTGCGTTTCCATAGGGGTCGCACAAATTTGCAATCTCACAAGCAGTGAATGAAAGTTGAGTGTTCCTTTCTCACACCCTCTCCATAATTGTAGCATTTGTTTCTTGAAGATAGCCGAGACTTATCAGTGTAAGATCAAATTTGAAAGTGGTTTTAATTTACATGTCCTTAGTTACTAATAATGTTGAAAAAAATTTAAGATGTTTCTCAACCAAATTTACTTTTTGTTTTGAGAAGTCTCTGTTCAGCTCTTAGTCCCATCTTTTTGTTAGCTTATTTATTTTCTTTTCTTTTCTTCTTCTTTTCTTTTTGAGTATTTATATACTCTGATGTTTAAAACCTCTGTCAGTGTGTCACTGGTGAGATTTTCCTCCCCACTCTGTGTGTTTTCCGTTCACTTTGGTTGATAGATTGTTTTGCGTACCAACCTTATTTTAAGTTTAATGAAGATCCTGCTTGCTGATTTTTTTTTGGTCTTTTTTAGACAGGTCTCCCTGTAGCTCCAGCTGTCTGGAACTCACTCGGTATACCAGGCTGGCCTTGAACTCACAATAGATGCTTGCCTCTGCCTCCCAGTGCTAGGATTAAAGGCATGCGGCCACCACTCCTGGCCTGATTGTTTTTGTTTTTTTAATGTGTAGAGTGTACAAGTCCGCAATTAGTTGCAGAGAGGGTCGGCGGAGTTACCCTGGACTGGAGTTAGGATGTTCTTTAGCCGCCATGTGGGGGGCTGGGAAAACGAACCCGGGTCCTCTGCAAGAGCAGTCTGTGGCGTTGAACGCTGGAGCCATCGCCCAGCCCCCAACTTATTGATTTTTTGACCTTATTTTCTGGGTGCAGCTGGTGCCTGAATTCAAAAGTTTTTCCACACCTATCTCTTGTAGGTCACTGCCGATGTTTACTTCTAACATTTTCAATTTTCGCTTTTCACAGTGAGATCTTTGATCCATTTAGAATTGAATTCTGTAGAGGGGGGAAAGGTAGGGGGTTAGTTTAATTCTTCTACAAGTGGTGATCCAGTTTTTCCAGCACCATTTTCTAAAGATACTGTCATTCTTCCATTGGGGGGGTCTTCTTGGCTCTTTGCCAAATGTCCATGTGGGGTTAAATTGCATGTACTCAATTTTGAGTCTTCAATTTTGTTCCTTGATCTAAGGATTTTTTTTTTTTTTGTTTTTTTTTTTTTTTTTTTGGGCCAGTACCAATGCTAGTTTTAGGACTAAGTCCTGTAATACAGTTTGAGTTCTGGTATAGTAATCCCACCTGCATTATTCTTATTATGCTCAGTGTTGCTTTGGCTATCTGTGGCTTTTGTTTTTCGATATGAATTTAAGGACTAATTTTGCTAATGCTGTGAAAAAATCACGAAAATTTGTGATTGGGATTGGGATCAAAAACATTGTAATATTGGGGAGTGTAATAGATGGTAGATTTTGAAATAATATAGAAAAGTAATGGACCCAAATAAATAAATTACACAAAAAAAGACATTTAAAAAATAGACCAAAACAGTAAACATCTGCAGCTATAAAGTTAAAATAAAGAGGCAAGACAGGACTTAGCATGCATAGCAGAGTACTGAGTTTCCGGGGGGGAGGGGGGTAAAGGATGTGGAAAAGGGGCCTACATTCACGTAAGAATATTGAAGTGTACAAAAGCTCAACGAAAATTAAAATAAAAAATAACTAAATTCCTAAATTACATAGCATTTTGCAGCTATGTTTTTTAAATATATTGAAAAAAGATATTTAGGGGCTGGAGAGATAGCTTAGTGCTATTAAGAAAGCTGGACGTGCGACTTGCAGAAAACCCAGGTTTGAGCCCGAACCCACATGGCGGCCGAGAACGTCCCTGTTAACTCCAATTCCAGGAGAAACTCCAGTTTCCAGGGAATCCAACACCCTCTTTCTGACCTCTGCGGCATTGCAATACACAGGTGCACAGACCATGCATTCAACAGTACAGTCATATACATAAAAAATGAAATAAATAAAATTTTAAAAAATTAAAAATAAAGAAAGTTTTTAGTATTCCGTCAAATTTCTTAGAGCGGAAGAAAGTATAATAGGAAACTTGGAAGCTATATATGTTATGCTAAATGAAATAACAAAGTCCCAGAAAAAAAAATGAAATATGTTGTCCCCTCATTTGTGGCCTCCAAGGTACCAAATCCTTGTATGTAAATGAAGGTGGATAATTTGTGAATAAAGATAATACCACATCAACTGATATTTCTGTAGATATAGTTTGAAGTTTACAACTCTATTTTCCAGAAGTTATTACAAGATCTATATATTTTTGCTTTAGACCATTTCATTAATTATTTTTAAGCTTTCTGTATTATCTGCAGAAGTCTTTGCTATTTCTTCATTAAAAATATTACATTTGTCCTTGCAACATTTCTTGGTTTTGATCTTCAACTCTAGAAAGTGTTGCATATTCATAGCAACACAATAAGTTTATATGAAATAAGTGGACTTTAAATTAGCAGTAATAAAAATAGGAATACATGCTATAAATGAGCAAATACAAGAGGCAAAAATCAATATTTGGGAGAAAAAAACAGCATACATCAATAGCTTATGTTCTTCAATGCAGAAATTCTGCCTTTGCATATTAATCCAATTATCTGTTGAGGAAGGAAAATAAATTTTAAAGCAAAGATGTTTAGCATATTTATAGAGTAGAATTTGGAAAATCTCTAAAGAAGATGGTATGGTTTACCATGTTATATCACCTCTAAATATTGTCAATTCTTTAAAATACGCAATATAAAAATGAGTGAGACAGCTTATAAAATAAGTTCTAGATCCAATATGATTACAAATATGCCTTAGAATCTATTATTAGAAATAGAAGAATTTAAAAGTAAAAGGTAAAAATATGACTTTTTGTCCCATGACAAGCCATTATTTTAGAAGCTCATATAGTGAGTGCTATTTTTTAAAATCTTTTTCTTTCCTTTTGATTTTTATATTCTCCCAATATATGCATATATAAATATCCACAACATAAAACATTTAAAGGTCTTAAACTGAGGATATTTACAACCACCAGATTTTTTAACAAAGGATCCAAAACTGCACACTTTAGCCCTTCCCAGTCATTAACATCATGCTTAGAAACCTGAGGCTAGACAGAACTATGGCATACGATAGAACGGTGGAATAAGACATCCTACAAAAGGTGTTATAAGTATTAAAACTACTCCCTAAAGAGTTTAGGATGAGGGGCTGGAGAGATAGCCTAGCGGTTAAGAGCGCCACCCGCTCTTACAGAGAGTACCCGGGTGCGATCCCCATCACCCACATGGCGGCTGAACCGTCGCTGAAACTCCAATTCCAGGAGAGAAACTCCGTTCCAGGGGAATCCCGAGGCCCTCTTCTGACCCTCCCGCGGCATTGCACAACACGGGTGCACAAACCTGCATGGCAGACAGTACATTGCATACACATACGTAAATAAATAAAAATTAATAAAAAAAAAAAGAGTTAGGATTATACACATTTACTAATTAGCTATCACCAGAGAAGTTGTAATTTAAAATCATATGGTGATTAATCCAGAAACACACAACTGGCCAACTTTCAGTGAAGAAGAGGGTACAGATTGCTTAGTCCTGAATATGATATTTTTAATAAGCAGAACTTTTTAACCATCGGTCCAAAGTGTCAGTTATATTTGGGGGAAGGAAGAGGTGTAGTAGAGTTGAAAAGGCAGAGGTGGTGAATGACCAAAAGAAAATAGCATTTTCCAAATTACTCTTCAGTTACTTATATGAACTCCCACCAGTAGTGACAGCATACACAAATCTCATGCAAACTCAAAGCAACAAAATCCAAGCATGAATATGTGGCAGTGGGTTAGAAATCCAAAAACATCCTAAGTTGATGTTTTGAAAATTATGGTTTCTGTCTCTGGGCGGAGAGATGGCCTAGTGGTTAAGAGCGCCGGCCGCTCTACAGAGGACCCGTGGTCGATCCCCCAGCACCCCATGGCGACCGAGAACCAATCTGAAACTCCAATTCCAGGAGAACTCCATTCCAGGGGAATGCAATACCCTCTCCTGACCTCGCGGCTTTGCACGACAGGGGGGCACAGCCCTGCATGCAGACGTACATTCATCGCATACAAAATAAAAAAAAAAAAAAGAAATTAATGGTTTCCTCTGGGAATGGAGAAAAAATATTTTTTTTTAAAAATTAGACTCGTGGTAGGTTAACCAAATCCATTGGGTGGATCTACACTGAAAGATATTGGGGAAATGAATTAGACACTATAGACTAATTTACGTAGAAAGAAGAGATAAAATTGAGCAGGGGATGGTAAGGGGAGATGAAGATAAGAGAAAGGATTTAAATGCCATCAAAAATTTTTGTATAAAAATAAAAACAAATTTAAATACAAAATTTTGTAAAAAGAATGGAGAAAATGGGCCGAGCATGAGCCTCTGTTCACTTGTATTCTATTCAAGACTGTGGAAGACGTGATCAGCCCCCAACAGCTCCCATCACGCTCTGCACTACCTGGAACTGAGCCAAAATGGTCTTTCTACCTTCAAAAGGAGTTCACTTCTCTATTCCATAGTCACCTTTTAAACTTGCGATATGTTGAAGTACATTTCTTTGGACAACAGTTATTTTTGGTCAAAAACAGTTTTACTATTTGTTCAAAACTAAGTAGCGATATTATGTAAGTGCCGACTAGCTTTAATAGGTGTGAATATTGATTATAACAAAATATTTAAATTGGGGTGATAGCTATAGTAAAAAGACAGCTAATATTGTAGAATAAATAAATCTTACATTATATGCTTAGCGGTTCTTATGTTGAGGTTTAATATACTCTTTTCTAACTTTACTGTACAGGTTAGAATAATAGTAATAGTATATTTGTATTAAATTTCATTTGTTTTATTTAGTTAACCACGAAATAATCTTTTGTCTTCTGCCACTTTTGAGATCCTGATGGCAAATTCGTTTCATATTACCTTTCTACCGATAATGCAATTAGCATTATTATTAATGTAATCAAAGTTGCTAAATAATCATGCATCTTTCGAATTAGTAGAATTAGATTCAAATGGCTGGGCTAGCAATGTTTTTAAATTTTTGTTTCAGGTTTTTGTTTCTTTTCAATAGTGCCTATATTAGTGTGATAATATTTAGAATTTTCCATGAAAAAGATAATTATGATTTCAGGTTTCTCTACATTGTCTATTATAAGGTAATGATTTCCAGAAAATAAAATATATGAGCTGTCCTGCTTTACTTCAGGAGAGTTTTCTTACAGATTACATCAGTTCTATACTATAGGAAACTGACTACTGACTTTTAAGAAACAGGATGATGACTATCATTCTCCACGTATTTTTTTCTTAGAAGTTAAGAATAAATCTGTCTTAACAAAACAGATCAGCTTTCCTTTTGGCTAATGCAGAGAGTTGGAGTCGTACCTTAATCAATAGGCTGCTACACTGTAAATGTCTTTTATGAGCGGGCAAAAAATTGAAACCACATAAAAGAATTATAACAATGGGCAATCTATAACAGCGCCAATATAAAATTTGATTATACATACACTATTTCCTTTTGGAATACATGCAAGATACTCACTGAATGAATATAGTCACAAGTAAATGCTACCCCAAACAAAATCACATAAAGACACCATTCAGTATATAAAGTGTGTTTCTCATGGGGTTATTCGGTATAAAAGAAAGAACACAAGTTGGGAGTTTTGGTGAATTTAGTCTCACCAAGAGATGCATAAGGAATGGCAGATGCTTTCAAACTTGGGTTCATAACCTTAGGACTGACAGCTGTTCGGGCATTTTTGATTGGGACTCCTGCCCTCAGCAAACACATTTGATGTTCATTCATGGTCTTTTGGCTGCAAACAGGCCACAACCATCTGTTAGGATGCCTGGTTGCCTGTTTACAAGTTGATGAGCCTGTTCCACTAGGAAATGGGTGCCAAGTAAATGACTATTCCAGTGGGTAGCAGTGCAATGTGCTGAGTGCTGTCACTTGACCATCCTTTGTGACAACTCTATCTTGTTTGTGGGGGAAGTTCTTTTTTAAAAGATATATAAGGTTAGCATGGCACAGAATTTTATTTCTCCTAAATAGGTTATTTGTATCCCATAATGATATAGTCAAATAATACATTGTAGTATACAAAATAAAAGAGCTAGTGATTATATACATTGAATAATTAAATCACGGAATAGTGTTGTCATTTTATATTATCATCAGATAATGTGGAACTGTAGTTCTTTCTTGTTTAAATTCCAGGACAACTTTGAATAACTACATATGCTTAGGTTTTGGTTTAAAGAAATAAAATATAACAAATCGTTTACTATAAAGTACAATAAAAGTGAAGAGGAATCAGTAGGCTGCTGTTCTATTTTTAGTGTGCATAATAAACTATATACAGAATAGAAATGCAGGAATATTATACATATTATATTTCCGTTTAACAATAAACTTGTTAGGTACATAAAAAATTTATGGTAACTATGAACAGGGTGCAATTTACATTGTCACAGCATAACCATTTAATTCCCTAAAATATAAATTCAATAAAGGAGGATTAAAACCACCTACTATACCTATTTATATATCTGCTCTGATCATAAATGTAGCCACTGACTTATATAAACTCATAATAAATGTAAAAGGACATCAATAGTAACACTAGTGCCAAATTTCTTGAACAAAAATATTATAAAGAAACCATGCGGGTCTATTCCATGCCCAAAAAGAATGTATTTCTGTACATGTTAAGGTTTTAAATCTACATACTGTCTGTTGGCAATTTCTCTTTAATGGGAAATAAATGAAAATGACCATGATCCCCATAGTCCCCAGGTTCCATCAATTTCCCAGTTGCTACATATTATAAGCACACATTTGCCAGATTAGAAGACCAATGTATTCATTATAATCAGCAAGGGACCTGACTTCAAATCTTTACATAGAATCTTTCTGGGTGAAATTCCATTTATAAGGTCTGAACACACCAATGTCCCTGCACTGAAATTGTCCCAAGCAATCAGATTGTTTGATTATTTACATAAGTGCTAGCTAATTCATTTTTACTTGTCACTGAAGGCTTGACACCTTAACTTAAAATATTTTGCACAGGTTCCTCACAGAGGGCCAATCTAAATGGTATCACAAGTAGTCCAAAGGAAATCTAGCACAAGCAGGCCCTAGTTTTACTGTCTGTTTTCTGTTCCGTTAGATTCTTCGCTAGCAGACAATGACACCTTCACATCACCGATATTTAGTAAATATTTTGTTTATGGATATCCCTCCCTAAAATATTTAGCCATTTTCTTTTCTGTTCCATTTTTGTCTCCCTTCTTTAAGTGTCCAGTAAAATGAGACAAAACATATTATTTTCCTAATATTGCTATAAGACAAAATCATGTATAAGTCTTCTAGCGTTCAGTTATCTTGGCCACATAAAAGAACATCACATAAACTGAAGAGAGACAGTAGACAGTTTTAATAAATGTGAACTGACAGAAACGTCAGGGCATTTGACTCAGAAGTGTGCTTAGGAAATTGGATATAAGGAATTGGATTGGTGGCAATGATAGACAGGAGCAATTAACGTGACTTTTCTACAAGATTTCCATGCAAAGGGTCATATTGAAGCAACTCTGAAGAATACAGGGAGATCAGGTACATGAAAGCAAAAAGAAATGGTTTTGAAAGAAACCACAAAATTGTAAATATCTGTGTGCACATTTAACACAATAATTACCATCTTATTCTGTTCTTCTGTTTTTATTTCTTGCAACATCACCAAAATTTCTTAGACTTTTTTAATAAACTCAAACAATAATTGCTGGATTTCTTCACCTGGTGACACTTAATTATGCAGTCTTTCATGCATTTATTCATCCCATTGAGCTTATGCCTGATTTTGGGGATTTGTGGGGTGGGAAGATGGATTTATGTGATGATCAGTGAGGGAAAGGAGAACCTCTCATTTGTAAGGGAAAGCAAATCTTTAGTTTAGTAGGACTTCTGTTACAAAGCACCAATAAACTGGATTTCTGAACATAAATTCACTGTGGAAACAATCTGCAGTAGGGGATCAATATAAAGACGTCAGGAAGGTGATTGCTTCCAAGGCTGTGAAACCACCTGTCTTATATTCTTCTGCTTCCTGAGCCTGACCTTCATTTTTTTCTTTTTTTTTTTTTTGTTTGAGACGGAGTCCTCCCTTTTGTCCTAGCTGCCAGCCAGCCTGGAGCTTGCTTGGGTAGACCAGGGCTGGCCTTGAACTCAAGAATTCCCCGGCCTACCTCTCCTCTCTGCCTCCCTAGTGGCGGGATTAAAGGGCGTCACCACTATGCCCGGACGCTAAGATGGTTGCCATCAGTGGGTGTTGGGAATTGAACATTGGGTCCTCTGCAAGAGCAGTTGGCACGTTTTAATAAAAAAGTTAAACCGCTGAGCTCTCTCCACCCTTGTGTTTTTGATCAGCTGCAGTTACTCATACTTTACCATCATGCAGATACATCCATGTGAACATTGTAATTTCCATTTTTTTTTTCTTTTTTTATTGATCATTTGTACAACTCATGTCACAGTTCCCAATCAGACCCAATCCCCTTCATGCCCCATGCCCCGATCCCCAACAAACTCAGAATCGATAACATAAAAGTTTAAGCCCTATCCGGCAAGCTCCCAGTCCAGAGGTCCTTCTGTGCAAATAGATAAGCGCTGAGGCCTAGTAAGCATACCTAGGAATCCTAGGTAAGGATTCTTCCTCAACCAAAATACTCAGTTCCCTCCCACAGTTTTGTTTCCAGTTTAGGGTCAGTTCCCCACTCGTTTTTCTTCCACTTTGAGACCTTGTTCCAATTGGCATGGGTCCTGCGTCTGATGTTTACATTGCCACAGGTTTACCTGTGCAAGCTTAAGTTTTATTAAAAATCAGCGTTTCGCTAGGTTCATCACCGCCTAACCTTACAGACTTTCTGCCCTTCTGCAAGGATTCCTGATCCATGGGTAGGTGAGATTTAATCTAGGGGCCCCATGCAGTGATACCCAATCTGGGGTTCCCATTCTTTGGACATTGAACTTTTGTGTCTTCTATTTTGCCCATCACGCTTTATTGTTGTAGTGAAGCATTACTGGGGAGAAGTAGGTCCTCTGGTTTTTTCTCTTTGTGATAGAGTTCAGTTGTAGATGTGCCTCTTGGGGAATGGGGATTTTTCGGATGTATATATGTTTCTGTATCTGACCAGTTGTCGGCTTGGGCGGTGGCCTCCATCTTTTGCAAAGAGTAACTTTTGATGAGTGGAGAGAAGTTTGCTTGTGTGTAAATATAAGATTCTATAGTTAGTTTATGGTAAGAAATTTCGTTTGTCTAGAGACATGACTCCAATTAAGCTTTTCTTTCAGCACTATGTTATCTCGAGCCCTGTGCATGTGGTCCTCAGTTTAATAGTGGCTCTCATGGTATGAGTACAAAATCAGTCTAAACTCTTTTAGGACCACACTGTAATTAAGTTTTAGTCAGTTTTATATATTCTGAGTGAAGGAGGGATAGGATAATCAATATCGTGGATTTGGGGATGATGCAACCAATACAATAATATCATACTGCCGCTAAGTTTAAAAGAAAATAATAAAAATGAAATTTTAACTGTGTGGTGCAATAGGGATGTCGAGTAACTGCCGATAATGAAAAAAGCAACATCTATTTGGAAGAGAAATAATAAAAAGTTGAAGCATCAGGATGCTATTATCTTGAGTCTGAGAAGTACCACCTTCCAAGTGGAAGCAACAGAAAAGAGCTCTTTTCTTTAAAAGTCTAATATGGGGCTGGAGAGATGGCTAGAGTTAAGAGCGCAGACCGCTGCTTACAGAGGGACCAGGGTTCGATCCTCGCAGCACCCATATGGCAGCCGAGAACCGTCTGAAACTCAAATTCCAGGCGAACTCTCTGTCCAGTTCCAGGAGTCAACACCCTCTTTCTGACCTCCGAGGCAATGGACACACGGGTGCACAAACTGGCAACGAAGACGGTACATTCTTACACATACAAAATAAAAAAAGTAAAAAAAATTCCTATTTATTCCAGCACCCACATGGCAGTTTTATTATCTTGACTCCAGTTCCAGTGGAATTGGACACCCTCTCTGACCTACACGTCAACTGCAGGAACACGGGTGCGCACCAACCTACATGCAGACAGTACATTCATACACATAAAAAATCATTATATATATATATATATATATATATATATATATATAAGATAATAAAATATTTTAAAAAAAAAAAAAAAAAAAAAACATATTTTTGTCTTTTTGAGACAGGTCTCCCTGTAAGCTCGGGCTGTCCTGGAACTCACTCTTAGACCAAGGTTGGTTTCTTGACTCACAGAGATTCCACCTTTCTCTTCCTCTCTGCCTCCAAGTGCGAGGATTAAAGGTGAGGGTTTGGCGGACGGAGGGATGGCTTAGCGATTAAGAGCGCCGACGCTCTTTGTAGAGACCGGGTTTGATCCCCAGTGCCCACATGGCGGCTGAGAACCGTCTGGTAACTCCAGTCCAGGAGAACTCCATTCCAGGGGAATCGAGACCCGCTTCTGACCTCCGGGGCAGTGCACGACACGGGTCACAGACCTACAGCAGACAGAACATCATACACATAATAAAATAAGATAAATAAATAAATAAATAAATAAATAAATAAATAAATAATAAGTAAACAGTAAAATAAATAAATAAATAAATAAATAAATAAAATGTAAAAAAAAGGTCGGGTTTTGCTGAAGTAACCTAAATGTGATGCTGATAAAAGCCACTGGCCTTTTATAAGACTAGCCAAAAGCAACAAAGCCACCTGAAGCCTGCAGATCCTTTCGTGGTGTACAAACAAAAACTATTGCAGCTAATTGTATTTAAGACTTCTTCCTTCCTTTCCTTCCTCCTTCCTTCCTTCCTTCCTTCCTTCTGCCTTCCCCTTCCTTTCATTCCTTTAGGTTCCTTATTTTCTTTTATGCCTTTCTTTATTTCTGTGTAAGACTGTGTATCTGGTGGGGTGTGTCCTCCTGCATACCACAGTACTTATGTGAAACTCAGAGAATAACCTATCTCTCATTTTGTTCCCACTATTTGGGATCTGGGATTGAACTCGGTCGTCAGGAGCAGGATTTAATAAATGCCAATATTCATTGAGTCACCTGGCCAATCCCTTGGTGATTGATTGCTTAAAGTGAAAATGTGGTTCCTGGCTACATATATTTTCATTTTCGTTTGAAATAAAATCTAATTACTTAAAAAATTTGAAATCATTAAATACTGTTCCTTGTAGAGAATATCATCATCTTTATTTCATTGAGTCTTTCCAGGCAAGAATTCACCTGTTCTTCTTTTCAATAATCCATTTTCTTTTGATTAACAGTTAAGTTTTAATTTGTAAAAGATTTAAAAAAATATATTGCAACATGTTTTATCAAATTGTCTTATTTTATTTAGAATTTACACAAAACCTTTAGGTGAACTTGGTTGAACAGGAGAATAAAGTTGATATTTATATTGTGTTCATATGAGTATATTTTATTTGCTTTTAACTTTATAAATTTTGATATAAGAGAAAAGGACATTTACTATATTTCAGAACATTTTTATAGAGATTTTATGTAGTTTCATGACCAGATAAATAAGTAGTAACTTAATTGGCTCTGGAAATACCACTGTAAAATTAATTAAACAATCTTAATTAGAAAAGGCTTTGATTCATTTGAAAGTGGATTGGTAAAATAAACACGAATATTGGTATTTATTATACAGATTAAAAGTGTATTCAATCACAAATAATTTTGTCAGTGTAGGTTAAGGGACAGTGAAATATCATAGTTTATTTGAATATATATTCTGTACAGTCAGAAATTCATCAGAATTGCTAACCTTTCTGTTAGAGGATATTAACTACCCTGGCTATCTACTTGTAAAATATTATCTTTTGGATCCCTCATCTGCCTTGGATATGAATAGTGCATCTCCTGCATTACAATGGTCTATCTCTATTTTGCCCATTTGCTGACATTTATTTCACCATTAAAGTGTATATGTAGAATTCTTACACATGTAAAAAGAGAATAGTTGATACTGGATGAAATAAAGGAAAACAAAATTGTTTATGCATGCAATAAGGCTTCAAAATTTGGATCAATTAAAATGTCAGTCTTTATATTTCCATGCAGATATTATGCTATTTCTCCTATAAAACGTTTTCCTCTCTATTTACAGTATTATTATAATAAATACAAATAAAATGTAGTGTAAGATTGCATTTCCTACTCATTAGAACCCCATTCAAAATTTTCACTTGGTTGGTTATATTATATGAGGAATAAAGTAGATGTGAAGCATTTTGAACTACTTTCAAAATTATACATACAATTCTAAACATTGAATAAAAATGCAAAGTATTACTGTGTTCTAGAGGCATGAAAACGGTTTTGTTCTATAAAGTGGAACAAGCCTTCAAGGCTCAGAAATCAGGCATTTCTAGCATGATTTAGTATATGAACCAATTCATGAAATGCAACAAACTATAAAATCATAAACGTTAATCTTCAAAATAAATGCCCAAAGTGCAGTAAAGTATGTATAAATATGTAAAAGTAGAAAGGATGAAGCTTAATGATATTCTTCATATAAAGTCTTATACATTATCCCACGAAATTTATTTCATAGTCACGCTTTAATTTTGACATTAAATATTTAAAATAGATCATAAATTTCAAACGCATTACATATAAAATGGCAGTTTTCTCTTTCTTCAAAATGTTAATAACTAACATCACATAATCTTACACTGGCATTGTGATAGTGCCATTCCATAATTATTTCAGGTATATATTCCAGATATTTAGAAAGGGTGACATAAGTATAAAGGGAAGGGAGGCAGGTTGATTCTTCTCAAGGGAAAACGTAGAAGATTATTAGGCCAAAATGTATTCTTATTGGGCACTTCAATTTCATTTTATAAATGAATAAGCCTTATATTCACTTGTATAATTGTTATTTTGTATCTGATGGATATTGTCATTTTGGGAATATTTAAGTGTTTCTGAATGAATTATATCTGGTAAAAAATGCTCATAATGTTTTTTCTTTCTGAATTTTGGCACACACACATAACACACACACCCTCACACATACACAACACATTGTTCTATGAGAGCTTTAAAAAAATCCAAGATTAATAAGTGTGTTTGTGGCAGTTAGAAATTTATTTCCTCTGGCCTTTCAGAAAAGCAATGTTTTCTAAAAAAAATGCTACTCTTTTTTACATTGAAAATTCCCTGCATGTATGTATTGAATCTTGGTCATATCCTTCCACCTCTCCCAACTCCCACTGTCCAATTACCCCTAGACTTCCTGAAATACAACTATAACCCAAGTTCATGTGCTCTTTATATTTTCATTTTAATTTCTATTGTTTTAAATTTAAGCCCACTTTCGTCAAATAGTTGTGGCTGATATATACATATAAGTAGGATAATCCAGTGGAAACATAGGCAACACACAAATGACCAATCCCCAAAGAAAGGGACTCTCATCCCCATCAGCCATCAAGTGGCAGTAGATTCTGAGTCAGGGATGGGACAATTCAAAGCTCTTCCCAAATCCGTGTTATTATTTTTAAAAAAAACTGGCTTGATCTTTGGTGGTGTCATAACGGTTGTTGTGAGTGGCCTATAGTCTTCCTATGTCCTCTTCCTATGATGTTCCCTGAACCTTAACAGAGAGGAGAGGCTGAACCAATACAAAGGTCTCATCTATAGGTAAGCACTCTTAATATCTTTTCATAAGACTTTAGACAGGTACATGTCACCATATTAATTACTACCGGTTGCAATCAGAAGTGTCTCTGACCAAACTGGAAAACAGCACAAATATGTGGATAGAACAACAAATATTTAGAATGGAGCTTGAAAACTATTTAGAAAAGCAAAACTTGGATTCCCACCGGGGATATATAACTTCGCCTAAAGTTGACAATTTTTTACAGTAAAAGAACTATTAATTCTTAATATTTTGAGTTTTTTGCTTTTGGTTATTGTTTTTTATATTTTTTCTAATTGGAATTTTTTGTATAATTCATGCACAATATGGTAATCATCTTTGGACCTCCTTCCACATTGGCACCTCCAATGACACCCCAGCATGTATTCCTGTTTATTTAATGTTAATACAATCAAGTTGAAAAGTATCCACTGATGTCCTCAGTGAAAGTTCATTCCCTGGGGTCTAGTCAGCCTGCCTAGAACCACTCTTAAAGAAGACGACCCCTTCTTCACACACTAGTAATCAGCTGCCCAATAATTCATCTGCTAAGATCGGGGCCTGGTGCCCATTCCATAGTTCAATGCTGGGTTTTTGGTTTGCTTAATGTTTACAAAAATCTTGTTCATGATGACAATCTTGGCTTTAACAATTCCATATGAGCAACGTCCTAGAAGCCTGTAAGGTGGGGTATCCATGTGGACATTCTCTTCCTCCTGTGACTCTTAGAATCTTTCCAACCTGCTTTTGCACTATGGTATGTTAGATCGCCTCAGTTGGTGAAGTTTAATAAGGATTCTTGTCTAAGGACCCACACTGTGCAGATCATTTCTCTATGCTTTGGCCATTTGTGGTCCTTTATGTTATTCAGTGCTTCGCTTTTGCACGAGTCAGTTTCATTGATGAGAGTAGAAGGTTGCATTAGTCCTTCTACCCTTTGTACCTTTAGGTTCCTTGAACCTTGGGTGTGTCGCTTAGGGTTGGACAGAAAATCATTTTTTTAAAAATTCTTTATCTAAAAGACCTTCCAGGTTTTTCCTTGTCCCTCATTTGGGGCAATGTTGATGAGTTTAGTAGTAATGTTTTGTTTTCACAAGAGATATGTAGTCTTGTTTGGGGTATTTTTATTTTTGTTTTTATGCTAGGACTTTCATAATTACAGTTACTTGGTTGAGTCTTCCATTCTGCTCATCACATTATTTCTTTCATTGGAAATATTTCAATGGTCAGGATGGATGAAATCTTAGTAGTTAAGGTGTCATGTCACTCTAGGGGGCTTGGCATGATGCCAGAAACTCCACTCCTAGCCTTCTTCTGAAAGTTGGCTACTTTCTGGTACCTAAGGAAAAGAATTTTAGAACAGCATAAGTTGGGGTGGTCTGTGAGCTGGGCATGTGAAGAGTGCTTCTTCCCAGGTGTCATAGGTGGACTCAAGCAAGGGAAGATGGGGTACCTCCTCTGTGCTGCTGGAAAATCGGAGTGAGGTTCCCAGGCCCAAGTGATTTTTTTTCCCTTTGTTTTTCAATTAAAAATCTGTACTAAAATTATTAATTAAAATGAGGATGCTGATGATCTCTGGAACCGAGAAAGTGATAAAAGAACATATTAAACTTGAGGCTAACTTGGCTAACATAAAGAGAAACTCTTTTCCAAAGTAGAAAAGCAACAGTCCTCCTAAAAACATAGCAGTCTACTATGAACCCTTAACATATGGTGAATGATGCCAAACATCACGTCCTTCCTTCCTCCTCCTCCTCCGCCTCCTCCTCTCCTCTGCCTCCTCCATCCTCCCCTCCTCCTCCCCCTCCTTCTCGCCCTCCTCCTCCTCCTCTTTTTTCTTCTTCCTCTTCTCTGTCTTCTTCATCTTCATCCTCTTCCACTTCCTTTTCTTCCTCCTAATGTTCCTCCCTGTCCTTCTCTCTCATTTTTCTTTTTCAATCTCTTTTTCTATCTCCAACTATATTTGTTTATGTTATCTTTTGTCTCTCCTGTTCCGGTCCTCTGTCCCTGTAAAGCGGGTCATTCGCTACCTCAGTCTATGACCATAAAAAATAACTGTCCAGTTGCGCATCATTTTCTTGGTTTTTGTAAAAAAAGACTTTTGTTTCCTTTTGTTTTATGAGTTGAGTGTTTTGCCTACAAGTATTCAAGCACGTTATGTGCATACCTGGGGTCAGCAGAGGCCAGAAGGAGGAGTTGGTTCCCCTGGACTAGGGTTACCTACTGGTTTTAGTTGTCAAGTGAATATTTTTAACAGAATATATATTCTCTAGAAGAGAAGTGAGTGAACCAAGTATTGTACTTCATGCCTTTAATAACAACACTCAACAGATAGAGGCAGATAAACTCTGTGAGATGGAGGTTGTCTTGGTCTACAGAAAAATTTCCAGCTACAGGGGCTTGCAGAGAAACATGACTCAAAAGAGAAAAGCGAAGCTAAAGTTAAACAAGAAACAAAGGAAAAAAGTTAGTTTTCTTAAATGATGAGCTGCATTTCTAACCCTTCATAGGTTTCTTATTGAAGCAGTGTACACTAAAGAAAACAAAAATATTAAAATAAAGAAATCATTCTATTATGTTTCATGAATAATTAAACTTTTTGTACAACTTTGGGTAAAGTATAAATTGAGGGGATCAAGTTTTCTGCTTTGTTTAAAATGTTGGTGGGGTGCTGGAGAATGGCGCTCGGTGCTTAACACACTGGCCTACTCTGTGCAAAAAGAACCTAGTTTCAATTCCCCAGCAACCACAGTGAATGGCTAAGCGGTCATCGGAAACTCCAGTTCCAGGGGACGCCAATGACTTCTTCTGACTTGTGGGCATTACAGAACACAGATGCATTTACAAACACGCATGTAAGGGAAACACACACACACACACGCACAACACACACATATAGATATAGATATATAATATATATATATATTAAGAAAAAATAAATAATTTAATTGGAGACTGTGAATATGAGAAATTGTTAGAAGTAAAGGATGAGTGGATCTTAATTGAATTTATTTTTTTCTTATATACTGCAGTTTTGAATTATCTTGAAACTATAGGCCTACTACTTGGGCAAACTTTATACTGTTATTGCCACTTTAATTTATACACACTTCTTATGTTCAATACATCCTCACAATCAATGCCTACTCTTATTCAATACAACCTCACAATCAATGTCTACTCAATCACAGGAACGTCATTAACAATCAATTCCTATGGATCATTTATGATCTACTTTGCCTGAAACTAAAGAATAAACTGACTCTAAGCTGGCAATGTGTCTTGCTTGTCCTATTTCTTAATTTATTCTGTTTTCTTTGAGAGAATAAATTGCATTTAATTCATGTTCATATTAAAGTTTATGACTCATTTTCTGTAATTAATGTGTTGATCATTACAAGAGAAATGAAAAACATTCACTGCTGTTAACCAGAACAAATCACCAACGTTCACCAACATACAGGTGAGTATAGTTAAGAATGAGACAGACAGAAGAATTAGATGCATAAATCATGAAATTGCAAAGAGAAAAAAGAAAATCAACAGCTGGAAGATCGAGAAACATAAGGAAAGTGTTTCATGGCTTGTATTTTACACAAAGCAAGACTAGATAGTTGACAAAACACCATTGCATTTTTTAAAATCTGTCTAAAAGCAGTTTAGCAATGATTAATCAAGAATAGATGTATCTATGTGAAATACTGATAACTTATATATTTGTATTTTTGAAAAGTTATGTCTATAAAATATTTGTTTTTAACACTGTACAGCGTTTGTCTAATTTTTTTGACTACTGGCAGTGATCAAAAAAGAAGGCAAAAAGACACCATGCTTGAGTAAGAATCTCTAAATTATGTTGGCCGCACATTAAAAGGAAGAAAAGAAAATCAGAAACTGACTTGCTGAGAAGAAAAATGCCAGAGAAGTTAGAGATGAGAGCGGATAAAGGAGGGAAAGGCTAAGCCAATAAATCACACACACACACAAACACACACACACACACACACACACACACGAAAATGTCAATACAAATAAAGAAGTTATTGAAGAATAGATACTATAAATACTCACATTAAGTGACATATTCCATATAAAGAAAAATAACATTATTTTTGTCCTAGTTGTGGATTCTAGAAGGAAGTTTGGAGGAATTAAGAAGACAAGATAGTCAGGGACTGGACATGGCATATTTTAAAACAAATTGTCCTAATGAAGCCTAACACTAAGTGCATGTAACACAATTGCAAAAATCTGAGACTAAGACCCTTCACAATATTCCCATGGAAAATAAAAGGAATTTACATTATCTAAAACAAATATTTATTTAAGGTCGAAATTAGGGATAGACACCTTTTTTGTTATGCAGATTTCGGATACTATAATAAATAAAAAAAAATCAACTGGAAAAGAGAGATACATTTTAGATCAATGCTTTGAATATATCAGTCCATGGTTACTTGGGCCATTGCTTCTGGGCCTGAACAAAGGTTCATCATAGGACCATGTGACAAATGAAGTTGCTTTCTTTCTTCATAGTGGTAGAAAACAAATGATAAATCACCCAGCATCACTTTCTAGATTTCAAGCAAACAATGACATAAGAACTACCAAACTCTTACGGGTTCAGTAACATTTTTATTGGTCTGCTAGCTTGAGTTTAATCCTTTGAATATGGCCTTTGAGACCACTTACCCAAACAATTACAGTAACATTTAAAGTAGAGTTGACGTTGATTTATATTTTCACAGAAAACTTTTGCCTTTTGTGCCAGTAGTAATGGAGTGTAGGGAAGGACTGGTCATACTGGAGAGGAAAATGGAAGGCTGTGACCTCCACAGAGACAGATATTCCAGGCTCATATTCATTTTGCCCCATTGGTTTGAGATACAGAAAACCAATATTTTCACTATTTCAGCGATGTTTAGTAAGCTTATTTGTCTATTAGAAATCAGGAATAGAGCCAAAATTAGGATAGGAATTCTTCCTCACTGGATCTTGTTTTCTCTTTCAGTCTCCATGCTCATCCATTCGGATAGACAGGTGTCCTGGAAAACCCATCTGCTCTTCATATTTACTTCTCAGCAGCAAGAACTATGTGGTAAATTCCTTGTGGCATCTTTACAAACCTAAATACCTTATGGGGAATAAAATTGAGCACCAATAACAGAATCTAGTTAAATTAACCACTTTTAAGAACAAACCAATAGTTTGTTACATTTGCATAACTATTAGAATAGGTGCTCACCATTGACCAAAAGAAGTTAAGTGATCAGTTACTGTTTAATGTGGAGTTCATTAGGCATCAGGTATTTTCAGGCAAAGCTTTCTAAGGTGTTGATTTTCCAAACAAAATTATCATGATGTTTCTATTAATAATGGATATATCAGAAAAACTTGAAATAATTTATTGAAGACACGCAAGATCTGTCTATGAAATTTCATCTACATTTCAGTTTGATGGAGTATATTCCAAAATCCAATTATTTTTGTTCTATTTATTTTAAAATTATGGGGTTTAAAATAGTTTTCATAATACTATCTATTCTTCAATAAATAATTATATATTTAATTAAGGATAAAAAATACAGGTTACAATCCTTACATATAGGGAAATCATAATCAGATATACNAAAAAAAAATCAACTGGAAAAGAGAGATACATTTTAGATCAATGCTTTGAATATATCAGTCCATGGTTACTTGGGCCATTGCTTCTGGGCCTGAACAAAGGTTCATCATAGGACCATGTGACAAATGAAGTTGCTTTCTTTCTTCATAGTGGTAGAAAACAAATGATAAATCACCCAGCATCACTTTCTAGATTTCAAGCAAACAATGACATAAGAACTACCAAACTCTTACGGGTTCAGTAACATTTTTATTGGTCTGCTAGCTTGAGTTTAATCCTTTGAATATGGCCTTTGAGACCACTTATCCAAACAATTACAGTAACATTTAAAGTAGAGTTGACGTTGATTTATATTTTCACAGAAAACTTTTGCCTTTTGTGCCAGTAGTAATGGAGTGTAGGGAAGGACTAGTCATACTGGAGAGGAAAATGGAAGGCTGTGACCTCCACAGAGACAGATATTCCAGGCTCATATTCATTTTGCCCCATTGGTTTGAGATACAGAAAACCAATATTTTCACTATTTCAGCGATGTTTAGTAAGCTTATTTGTCTATTAGAAATCAGGAATAGAGCCAAAATTAGGACAGGAATTCTTCCTCACTGGATCTTGTTTTCTCTTTCAGTCTCCATGCTCATCCATTCGGATGACAGGTGTCCTGGAAAACCCATCTGCTCTTCATATTTACTTCTCAGCAGCAAGAACTATGTGGTAAATTCCTTGTGGCATCTTTACAAACCTAAATACCTTATGGGGAATAAAATTGAGCACCAATAACAGAATCTAGTTAAATTAACCACGTTTAAGAACAAACCAATAGTTTGTTACATTTGCATAACTATTAGAATAGGTGCTCACCATTGACCAAAAGAAGTTAAGTGATCAGTTACTGTTTAATGTGGAGTTCATTAGGCATCAGGTATTTTCAGGCAAAGCTTTCTAAGGTGTTGATTTTCCAAACAAAATTATCATGATGTTTCTATTAATAATGGATATATCAGAAAAACTTGAAATAATTTATTGAAGACACGCAAGATCTGTCTATGAAATTTCATCTACATTTCAGTTTGATGGAGTATATTCCAAAATCCAATTATTTTTGTTCTATTTATTTTAAAATTATGGGGTTTAAAATAGTTTTCATAATACTATCTATTCTTCAATAAATAATTATATATTTAATTAAGGATAAAAAATACAGGTTACAATCCTTACATATAGGGAAATCATAATCAGATATACTTTCTAATTAATTATATTGTTTTAATAGCAAGACATTGCATACATGTGTTGAAATATAATAGGTCATGCCAAGTGCATATAAATATGTGTTAATTTTATCATATGTTAATGAAGGAGGGAGAAAGAAAAGGAGGAGATGAACCCAAGAAGGATGAGTAGGAAATACGTTTTCGCAGAGGTTTGGAGAAGGAAGAATGAAAAGAAAATGATGGGAAGACTGACTTCTAATGTTGGATACCATATTACGATTACAAGAACTCATCACAATTGTGCATTTTTTAAAAGGTTCAAGAGATAATTTTGTATCTTATCAAGACAAAAAGTCAAAATATTTGATTGATAGATAAACCAATTACCTTTATTGACATGAAAATTACATAAATTAAATGGATTTTTGGCTTACTGTTTGCATTTTTATCTTCAAATTTATTTTATTATATGTTATTGAATTTATATTGTATTACAATGTATTTGGATGATATTTAGATCCCTTTCCTTCTCTCTCCCAACCTATAGCCATTGTAATCCCCAAACTTAATGTATTTTCTTATATACATATATTATTCCCTAATTCATGTCCCCAAATATCCTTCAGTATGGCTCCTTCTACTGGGCCCACCAAAGGCTCCATCTCTCTAAATGGATGAATTTGCTCTGAGGAACCTCTTGGGATGATAGGTTGCCACAATGGGCCTTGACACAAATAACTGAGTGTGTGATGTCAGGTGGGCGGTGGTGGGAGGAGCTGGATTTTTGTCTGTTTTGAGCTTGCGTAGAACATGCGCACACGCTCACCATTGTTGTGACACTGTTCTATTGTGGGCATCCATCCCCTCTGGCTCCCAAAGTCTTCCCTCCTCCTCTTCTGCAATGGACCCTAAGCATTGGTAGACAGACATTTGAAATAGTGTCCTATTCAGGGATAAACATTCTGTGTTCTTTGGTTGTCTGCACTTTGTCCACTTGTGGGTTTCAGTGTTTATCACCATCTGAGGCATAAGGAATCTTCTCCAGTGAAAGTTGGCAGATGAAGCCAACCTATGTGTAGAGGTTATGTTGAAACCTCATTACTTCAGGTTAAGTGTCTAACAGATATTTATCCTAAATATTTGACCAGATCTGGAACTCCACAGTCACATCCATATGTTGCAACAAGAAGCTTCCTTGATCAGAAGTAAAAGGTACAGGTATTCTTGTGTGTAATATGAGGATGCATGTGGGTAGCTACAATGAATTGACTTGGAATAAGTAGAGCCAGGGCACGCTGGAAGATGGTTTGTGGTTAAGACAAGGGGTGAGAGGCTGAAAACAATATCTCACAAACCCTGTATTTTATCTTTGAGGGAGCTCTCTTCATATTACTGAACCAATTTTTCACTGGGCTGTTTGTTTCTTTTTTTATTATCAGACACATATGGCAATCTGGCCCTGGAGTCACTTGATCCAAGAAAAAAACATATTAGTCAGTGATCATGAGTTGCTATAGGTATCACACAAATACTCTTTGTAAAGCCTCTCCTGGTATCTCTCTAAAAATGTCTCATGTCTCATTTTTCTTTTTTTTTAAGATGCTCGATTTTATTCTTTTTCAAATGATACCGTGTCTTTAGTAAACTTAAATTTCATAAGAATAAGTACATTAGATTTTGTTAAAATAAAATATCATGCAATTTGAGTCCATCAAAAATGTTATCAACACATTATTTTTCATGTATTCAGAACTACTGTGAGGCGCATTTATATCTTTGGATCAACCAGCAGATCTGAGCAGACATATTTTTTTTTAAGGGATTGACAATATAAGAGCACAGTTGTTTTCAGATCACATTGATGTTGCTGGCTCAGTTTGACATACAATTAGGTAATTGGTGCTAGCATCCACAGATGAGGGATATTTTCTAGCTCCAGCCATTTACCTGCAAAGCTCATGATGTCATCTTTCTTTACCAATGCATAGAACTCCATTGTGTAGATGTACCACATTTTCTCTATCCACTCATCAGTTGAGGGGCACTTGGGTTGGTTCCAGCTCTTTGCTATTGTGAAGAGAGCTGAAATAAACATGGCCGTGCATGTATCTCTGTGGTGGCGTAAGTCTTGAGGGTACATGCCCAGGAGTGGTATGGCTGGGTCGGGTGGCAAGTTCATTCCAAGTCTTCCAAGGGTTCTCCACACTGCTTTCCATAGTGGCTGTACGAGTTTACATTCCCACCAGCAGTGGATGAGTGTTCCCCTTTCCCCACAACCTCTCCAGCACTTGGTATCATTTGTTTTCTTGATCCTAGCCAGTCTTATTGGAGTAAGATGATATCTTAAAGTGGTTTTCATTTGCATTTCCTTAATGATTAGTGATGTTGAGCAGTTCTTGAGGTGTTTCTCAGACATCTCTAATTCCTCGCTTGTGAAGTCTCTGTTCAGTTCTTTGCTCCATCTATTGAGCGGGTCATTTGTTTTCTTTTTTCTTTGTTTTTTGAGTAGTTTATATATTCTGGAAATCAATGCTTTGTCAGATGTATCTGCAGTGAAGGTTTCCTCCCACTCTGTGGGATTTCTCTTCACTTCCTTGATTGTTTCTTTTGATGTACAGAAGCTTTTGAGTTTGATGAGGTCCCATTTGTCAATTGTCGACCTTAATTCTTGTGCAGCTGCTGTCTGATTTAGGAAGTCTTTTCCTACGCCTATGTCTTGTAGTCTGCTGCCAACTTTTTCTTCTATCACCTTCAGAGTTTGGGGTTTCACGTTGAGGTCTTTAATCCATCTGGAGTTGACTTTTGTACAGGGTGAGAGGTAGGGGTTTAATTTCATTCTTCTACAAGTGGTGATCCAGTTTTGCCAACACCACTTGCTGAAGATGCTGTCTTTCCTCCATTGTGTCTTCTTGGTCCCCTTGTCAAATATGAGATGGCTGAAATTGTATGTGCTCAGGTTTGGATCTTTGGTTTTGTTCCATTGGTCAACAGCTCTGTTTTTGTGCCATTACCAGGCTGTTTTTATGACTATAGCCCTGTAGTATAGCTTGAAGTCTGGTATAGAAATCCCCCCTGTATTGCTCTTTTCACTCAGCGTTGTTTTGGCTGTTTGGAGTCTTTTGTTTTTCCAAATGAAATTAAGGACTTGTTTTTTCAAAGCATGTGAAGAAACTCTTGGGGGTTTTAATTGGAATTGCATTGAATCTATACAAGAGTTTGGGTAGAATGTACATTTTTACTATATTAATTTTCCCAATCCATGAGTATGGGAGGTTTTTCCATCTTCTGATGTCTTCAATTTCCTTTTTCAATGGTTTAAGTTTTTTGTTGTAGAAATCTTTGGTGTCTGTGGTTAGGTTTGTTCCTAAGGATTTTATTGTTTTTGAGGCTATTGTGTGAGTGGGAAGGTCTCCTTGAATTCCTCCTTCAGTTGCTTGTTGTTGGTGTAAAGAAAGGCTACTGATTTTTCTAGGTTAACTTTGTATCCTGCCACTTTACTGAAGCTCTTAATCATTTCTAGGAGTTTTCTGAGTTTTTAGCATCCCTTAAGTAGTCAATCATATCATCAGCAACAAGGGATAGCTAGACTTCCTCTTTTCCAATTAATACTCCTTTAATTTCCTTTTCTTGCTTTATTGCCCTAGCAAGTGTTTCAAGCACTATATTGAAGAGGAGTGGTGATAGGGGGCAGCCTTGCAGAATTCCTACCTTTAAAGGGAATGCTTCTGTCTTTCCCCCATTTAGGATGATATTGGCTGTGGGTTTCCTGTATATGGCTTTGATTACATTGAGGAATGATCCCTCCAATCCAATTCCCTCTAAAACTTTAAGCATGAAGGGATACTGGATGTTGTCAAAGGCTTTTCCCGCATCAATTGAGATGACGGTGTGGTTTTTTTTCTTTCAGTCCATTTATATGCTTGATGATATTTATTGATTTTCATATGTTGTACCATCCCTGCATCTCTAGTATGAATCCAACTCGGTCATGATGGATGATCTAGATGTGGGTCTCTATGCTATTTGCTAGTATCCTGTTTAATATTTTGACATCTGTGTTCATTAATGAGATGGGTCCATAGTTCTCCTTTTTGGTTGTATGTTTGCCTGGTTTTGGTAATAAAGTGATACTGACTTCATAGAAGGAATTTGGGATTGTTCCCTCTGTTTGCATCCTTCTAAACAATTTGAGTAATAATGGTTGTAAGTCTTTTTTATTTTTTTTTTATTTTTTTATTTATTCTTTATATGTATGAATGTACTGTCTGCATGCTGGTTTGTGCACCCGTGTCGTGCAATGCCATGGAGGTCAGAACAGGGCGTCAGATTCCCCTGGAACTGGAGTTAAAGACGGTTCTCAGCCACCTTGTGGGTGCTGGGGATCAAACCCAGGTCCTCTGCAATTGCAGTCGGCACTCTTAATCTCTAGGCCATCTCCCCAGCCCCTGAAATGTTTTATAGAATTCTGCTGTGAAACCGTCTGTGCCTGGGCTTTTTTTAGTTGGGAGGTTTCTTATTACATCTTCAATTTCTTAATATATTATGGGTCTGTTTAAGCTGTCAATCTCTTCTTGGTTGAGCTTTGGTGATTCCCAGAATTTCATATATTGCTCCATTTCTTCTAGGTTTTTCAAACTTAGTAAAGATTTTTTAAGTATTCCCATATGATTTTCTGGATCTTTTTATTGTCTGTTGTGATGTTTCCCCTTTCATTGGGTATTGTATTGATTTGGAGTTGTTCCTTCTTTCTTTTGGCTAACTGGGCTAGAGGTCTGTCTATCTTGTTTATTCTTTCAAAGAAACAACTTTTGGATTCATTGATTTTTTTTTGTATTGTTTTCTTTGTTTCTATTTCATTGATTTCTGCCCTGATTTTTGTTATTTCTCCCTGTCTGTTGCGTTTAGGGTTCATCTGTTGCCTCTCAAGTGCTTTTAGCTGCAGTGTTAGATTGTTGACTTGTGCTCTTTCTGTTTTTCTAATGTATGCACCCAGGGCTATAAACTTACCTCTTAGGACTGCTTTTAATGTATCCCATAGGTTTTGTGGTGTTGTATTGTCATTGTCATTCAGTTCTATGAATACTTTTATTTCTTTCTTTATCTCTTCCTTGACCCATTCATTATTTAGGAGTGTGTTTAGTCTCCATGTATTCTTGTAGATAGTAGGGCTTATTCTGGTGTTGATAGTGAGCTTTATTGCATTGTGGTCTGATAGAGTGCATGAAGTTATTTCAAACTTTTTGTATTTGTGGAGGTTTTTCTGTGTCCCAGTATGTTGGGAAATAAACTAATGTTCTACACAAGATGATCATTTGAAGATTGAGTCTTTCCTTCTGTGCTGGGCCAACTTCAGATCCTTTTAGGGGAGAGCGGTGCATTTACTGATAGCAGAGGATCTCCCACAGATGCATATTTCGAATATAATTAGTCTAGTGATGTATCAAAGGTACATATTTCTCTAAAATCTATGACCTCTCCAATCAGGTGTTTACCATACCACATGAGTTCCCTCACATTGAGTCAGCATTCTTTCCAATTAGACATTTGTCGAGCACACCAATATAAAAGAGCCGTTTACTGTAGCAATAGTTTGCTGGGCCAGTCATTTTTGTTTATTAGGTTATACAGCTGGGCAGGATCATTGATTGTATATTGTCTTTTGATACTATGAGAATAAGATTTCAAGGAAAAGTGTTGCAGGTCAGTTCCAGATCTTACTTTCTTTATTTTTTATTTTATTATTATTATTATTTTAATTTTATTTATTTCTCTATGTATATGAATGTACTGTCTGCATGCAAGTCTGTGCACCCGTGTCATGCAATGCCGCAGAGGTCAGAAGAGGGTGTCTGATTCCCCTGGAACTGGAGTTCTCTTGGAATTGGAGTTTCAGACAGTTTTTGGCTGCCATGTGGGTGCTGGGGATCGAACCTGGGTCCTCTGCAAGAGTGGTTGGTGCTCTTAACCGGTAGGTCATCTCTCCAGCCCCTAGATCTTATTGTTGCTAGTCCTATATCTGAAATGTGGCCTGTCTTCAGCCACAGGGTTTTACATTTATGTTCTAGGAGACAATCCAAGTTGGACAGTACCCTTTTTATTTTGAGCATCTCTTGGACTACCCTGGACAAAAACTGCAAAAGAGATTAATCTTTCCTTGCATTGTGATTTAGTAGTATAGCCTTCAGCTGTACACATATACTTACTGTATGTGCATTTTTCAGCAGGACTTTGACTACATTACTCTCTCACTTATTATTTCATCTGAATATTGTTTATCACTCTTTTCACTGTGGAGTTCAGGAAAAACCTTACCTCCATCATAGCCTCTAGGGATAAACCCAACAAAACACATTAAAGACATATTTGATGAAAACCTTTTAATCTTTGAGAAGACACAAGGAGATAGAAATGCCTCCCATGCTCACAGTCTGTTAGGACAAAAATAGTGTAGATTTTGCCAAAATTCAGTATAATACAGATTCAATATAATTTCAAGCAGAATCCACAGAAATAGAGAAGTCCATTCTATAAGTCATTTGGAAACTCAAAAGACCCCCAAGTAACCAAAGCAACCTTGACCAAAAAGAGCAAAGTCTGGGGGATTACCATACCATTCCTCAGTCAATGTTAAAGACTTATAGATGTAAAAGCTTCATGGAATTGGCACAAAAGAGTTGTAGATCAGTAAGACAAAGGAGAAGGCCCAAACCAGACTGTACACAATTTCACCTCCTGATATTTAACAATAGTGCCAAGAACACACATTGAAGGAAAGCTAGCATCAACAGTTGATGCTGCCAAAAGCAGAACTCCACATGTAAAGATTTAATTTAAACCCATACTTATCATCCTCCACAAAATTCAGTTCCAAACTGATGAGAGACCATGATGTGAAGCCTGAAATGCTGACAATTTTAGAGGAATGCATAGGAAGTACCATACAAAATAGATACAGAAATGATTTTCTAAATCAGACACTCAGTAATTAATGTCAAATATCAAGAAATAGGACCTCATTAAAATAAAACATTCTTTATAGCAAAGGGAACAACTTATTTACTGAAGCAGAGCCCATAGAGTGGAAGAAATATTTCACTAGCTACACATCTGATAGAGGATTAACATCCAGACTATAAAAAGAAGAAGAAGAAAAAACTAAGAAGAAAGAAAACAAACAGCCCAATGAAAAATTGACTCTGAAATATGAAGAGAGAGTTCTCAATGAGAAATACCAATGGTTAAGAAACACTTTGAAAAGTGTTCAACATCTTTAATAATCAAGGGAATGCAAATCCAAACTAGTTTTGGGTTTATCTAACTCCTGACAGAAAGGCTAGATTATGAGAACAAATGATACTAAATGCTGGTGTGGATGTGGGTTAAGTGGAGCCCTCCTCCAAGATTGGTAGGATTGCAAACTGTTGTAACCACTCTGGAAATTAGCATGGAGAACTCCCTCAAAATCTAAAAATAAACCTAGCATATGATCCTGTTATACCACACCTTTGCATATATCAAAAGTGTAGGAAGCTTTCTTTGTAACCAGCTGGTAGCACTTGGCCCTGCTAAGGGGAGGGGAGCACAATACCCACCTGCAGCCACTGTAAGGAACTGGCCTCTCAGTGCAGAGAGCAGTCAGCTACTTCCGGAGCCCGGCCTGAGAGGTGCCTCCAACCCAAGCCCTTAGCTTGGGACAATGAGACACATTTCCCACTCTTGGCCATGACTTCCCACCTGCCCAGAGACTGCTGACCCCTGGACAGGAATTTCAGGCTGATGGCTGATGTCCTATCTTGAGCTTATGTCCACTCGAAATTAACTTCAACCACACCAGCTATCCATATTGGTGGTCTGAAACCTCTTTCCAACCCACTCGCCACCCAAATGAAATGCAGGGCTGCATTGGCTTGTATGCATACAAAAAATTTAATAATGGCCAGGAATTCTGTAATCATGGTAATGGACAATTCAATTTATTACCAGCTACAGCCTGCTTTTCTTTTAAGTTAATTTTTATTGAGTGCATTTCATACATTTCTTAATAAAATTTAGACTCATTCCCCCATCCATAAGCCAAATGACGTCAGTTCCCAGAGCCAGTCATAGGCCCCCTGTGCTACTGCACACCATTGCCCCACCCAGCATCAAGCACCTAGGCCACTTTGTCTGCTCCTCCTTGGGGCAGAGTCAGAGAAATCCCCTGACTCTCATCCACGTGGTGCCCTGAGGGGTGCTAGCTGAGAGCTAGCCCCCAATTCAAACTGGATCTTCCTACATCAAAAGGACACATCTTACTACAGATTTATTTGCACAACCATGTTTATTGCTGCTCTTTTCACAATAGCTAGGAAATTATGAATAGTTAATAAAAATGTGATCTTCCATTAATAAATATTATATAAAACAAGAAATGAATGAAATTTCATTTCTCTAAATTTGACACGTGGAAGTTATCCATGTTTTGCAGTACCTCTGCATTTGTCCTCACGTGGTTATCATTTTTATTCATAACTCTGTCGCTTGACTCAGTAGTCTTCAGGGTTTTCTAAACACATCACAATTTCTTTCCCTGTGGAATGCAATATCACATATAAATAGGGTATTATTCATATAACTTCAACAATTTAAACGTATTTTCTTTTATGCTTAATTCTTATATATAATCTAGCTATAGTGTCACCATTTAAATAAAACTTTTTACTTTAGTTTTTAGTAAAAAATACTTTTTGTTAATTTTGGCCATATTTATTTAAAATAATTAGATTATATATACTTAGATACCCTGCCTCTAACGATACTTCTCATTACTGGCTTGATTCAATTTAATTGCTCTCTCTCTCTCTCTCTCTCTCTCTCTGTCTCTTAGTTCTAGACATTGAACATGGGAATTTGTTTATAGCTGACTACAAGAAACATTTTTTTCGGTGAATCTGGGGAGCTTTAAGAATCATACTCAAATAGTGTCTTAATCTTACCTGAGTTTGTTTTTTCAGAATCAGATGATACTATTCTTAACATAGACGGTTTAAATTGGGGGAGGGCGGGCTGAGACAGGGACTCCTTGTAGGCCCAGCTGTCATAGAACTCATAGTGTAGACCAGGATGGCCTTGAACTCACAGAGAGCCACCTGCCTCTGCCTCCAGAGTGCTGGGATTACAGGCATGCACCACCTAATCAGCAGGTTTAAATGAATAATGAGTCAAAGTAAAACTGAAGACCCTTGACACAGTGTTAAACATTATCCATACTCTGTCATTTTGTACAGTGAGAATTTTATATTAACTTACTTAGTAATAAGGCCACAGTGTATTATTGTTTTAGATATAATGTTCTGCAGGACATTGAGGCTCACTGAGAATCTGTATATAAGGTTCTCATTCTTCCTCTAACAGAGTTGTCCATGAGGAAGAGGGAAATTATTTTAAGAAAATGTTTGATATGCTGCAATGAGTCCTCAAAGTCCCTTAATATTATCTGAAACATGTTCTAGGAAAAGTCAGTTTGAGAGAACTGAACCTGTGAATTTGCTCACACAGAAAAACTAGGGTGTATAACCCATTGAGTACAGTGTAGCCATCTGAAATAAAATTAATTCAATGAGCTAACTTCCAAACAGAAGAAAAGAAAAGACATTTAACACAATAGAAAACCTCTTTGAACCTTCCACAGTGAAGCTGACTTCTGATTTCTATATAACTTCCATTTCCACTGGTTCTTAATAAGATTAGCCACAGGATTTACTAGCAAAGGGCAAAGCCTGTTCAATAATATCCAACTGTTCGCAGTGAATGTGAAATGGGCCCAGATTGAAACATCTATTTTGGTTTCTTACAAATACGTCCTCAATGTAGCAATGTTTATTCTTACAGCTTTTAAAAAGATATTGCTGAGTTTAAAGAGCATAAAATCTTTGGACAATTCCCGTTATGTCTACAGTTATTTCTTTCAAAAAACTCCATGGTATTAAGTATGAAAAGGTATTTTTATATTGTATATTTTATTTTTAAGCCAGTTTTTTTTCTTTCTTCAAGGTCCTGAGGGTAAATGAGATTCAAGAAGATAATTCAAGGAGAAAATTAAAGACTGTAATAAATTTTAATTTGTTCTTCAGAACTATAAATGTTCAGTCAGCATGGAAAGTTCTGTTTGTTGAAATCATATTTTAATATTGACATGCTGTACCATTAGTAATGACTTTTTAAAAGCCTGGATTTAAAATATTCCAGCTACAGTAAGCTAAATAAAGACATGTAAATTTTGCCCTTGGGCCAATCATTCATTTGGTAATTCATGTATTACAGAAACTAAAGTAGCTCAAAGTTTTAAATAAGTCACACTTTTCAAAACAACAGAAGTTTTCAGTAAGTCTTAGGTTTTAAAGGAACAGAAGCATTCAGATGAATATACATTATAGTAAATATGGCTTTAAAAATTCATAACTGTTACTCATATGCATCATATATAAGACAATATGATAAGAATTATGAGAACAAGTCTAAGAAGTCTAAATTTGAATCATAGAAAAAAGAATGTTGTATTCAATTTATACTACTTCAGGGCATAATTAACTCAAAATTTGAAGAGAAATGCAAAGATTATATACAAAGATGAGGAATGGAAGGAGATATAAGTAAAAACAATGTGTAAGGATATTTATATGTTTAGACTGGTTAAGCAAGAATTTTTCCTGGGTTCTTGAAGCATGCATACTAGTGGAAAAGGCAGATAATAAAACACAAGTTACTAAACTATAAAAATCAGAATGAGTAGAGTGTGCTATGAAAATATGCAAATAGACATTCCCTTGACAACAGAGGGTTGGAGAAGGGCTTCCTCAAGAGAATGACATGGATGAATCAATAATGGCTTATATCTCAGGCAGGTGTAGTTTATTTAGACTGAAAATGTTTCCAAAAGATCAGAATGAAGGAAAACCTGGAGTAAGGGAGAAGCATAATCGAAGGCTGTCAAGTGGGACACTGGTCCACAGAAGATCCTCAGCTGAGTGTCAGTGCAGGACTCTGATGGGAAACACTGCACAGACTTGCATTTCTTGGGCAGGGATAAATTATTGAAGACAGAGGGCTTAAATGAATTCATTCTGAGTCAACTGCCTCCATTAATTAAACAGAAAATACTTCTGAATTGTGCAGATTGGCAGTATTTTTCCATTTTACTCATAGAGTCCATTTCAAAGAATTAAATAAAGAGATGGGGTAGTAAGACATAGGTGTTATCAAGGAGGAAACGGGGGAAATGAGGAGTACTCTAAATGAGGGATAGGAAAGAAAAGCAATGCAAGGGCTGAAAGAGGAGAGAAAAATCAAACTTCGGTATGAAAAGCCAAAGGGAAAATATTATTTCACAATACTACTAGAATAAATATGTAAGATATACATGAGAGTGCATGTGTATATGGTAAGGCTATATAACAAAAATCACAATGAGAGACAAAGGAAACCACCCTTCTAATTGTTGTGTAGAGTAATCCAAGAGACACACAAAATAATATAGGCTATTGCCACAGAAATTGATTGCCTCCCTTAACTTGAAATTATACCCTATTGATGAAGAGAGGACATACTTTCCATACAGGATTTGAAACACAATGTTGCTAGAACTATCTGTAAACCTCCTCCCTGAAGATTAGCTCCCATTTTTTCAGAAGATACTATGTGAGCTGCCAGGAAAGAAAATCAATCAAGGATCATACCAGGTCTAAAGTCTATGAAACATAGCAATGATCAGCCTAGAAAATACTTCAATTGGTGAAGTTGTCGTTGGTAGCAATCAACATCTCTCTCATTGGACTTCAGTCCCACTCAACAGTACAAAAACCATAATTGTAACCAGAGGCAAGGACACATATTTTGGGATGTCATCAACCCTAAAGAAGAACCTACAACTGTCATTTTCCCAGGCCAAGGAAATTTCTTAATATTTTCTAAATATATACCCTTATGTTCACTATAATTCTCACCAAATATCAAGGAAGCTTGTTTGTGAAACAAATGGAGACAAATGCAACACCCATAACTGACCACAATTCAGAGAATATGTGAATGTGAGGGGCCCACCACTAAGTGACACATCTACAGTTCAAACATATACCTAAGACTCAGAACAGATATTCAAAGATGAAAGAGGAAGGTTGTAAAAGTCAGACATACGAGACCCATGCTGCTAGTTAATTCTTGATAGGTAAGCTTCCATAGTATATTCGGTTAACAATATGTATGTAATGACAAAACCAGTTGACCTGCCGATTTTTTGGGGGGAGGGGATCACAGGGTTAACCAGAAGGTGTAGAACTAATGGCAATCTGTTAATGTTTTTTTTTGGGGGGGATCAGTTTGTCCAGCGACTAGCACCCTGAGAGGTCATCTAATCTCAGGTGGATACTCCTAATTACAGGGAAACAGAATAGTCCTTCAAAGAACAGAATGTTTCACATTTCTTTCCTATGTGTTAAGTAACTGTTTCTCCTCTCTAACTATGTGCAGGACTTACCTGGCAGAGCTATTGAAGACAAGGCTCACTCAGCTTGGTTAGGCTCCTGAGTGTGGGACGTTTGTTTGCTCTTCTATGTCCAGCTGATTTCCCCCACAGTTTTCAGCTATCAAATTTCCCGCATGGCACCACCTGCAATTTGTCTATTGATATTTTGGTTTTCAGGTTTTACCTGGAGTTCTGTGAGATTTCTGTACAAGGAATTCTGTTCAGAAAGCTTTGCTCTATGTTTGCTCCAACAGCTTTTTCCACTGTGAGATAGCAGCTTGTTCTATGACCTCACTGCTCTAGTGCACATAAGATGAGCTGAGGCCACTCAGTATATCCAACTATATTCCTATTCATGGAAATAGACAATGGCTTCCAAGCTTTTTATATGCTGACAAAAATGGGAATTTTATATTTGCATTTACTATAGTCATATTAAAATTATAACAATGAAATGCATGCCTTTATGTTGTTTTATTTAGTTTATTTAACATCAACCCGTTTTAATTAAGCCTGTTTTAATTCCTTATTCTTGGAGGTTCTGATTTTTGTCCATGTGCAAAGGGAAACAGAACAGACAAAGCAGTAAAATATAATAGTGGTTGGAAAACACTAAAAGAGTGGAGGCAACATGAACTTTATTCTACTCATTGGGTTTAGAATATAGCAAAAGCACCAGAGAAGAGAATTAACATAATATATGTGCACAGGGCATGTCCATACACACAGAAATATACACAACAAACTATTATAGTGAGGAGTAGTAATGTAAGTGCCAACTAGAGAAAGCAACCAATGAAAACAATGCCTTTTCTACTCTAAAATCTTGAAAGTTAAAAGTAAGCAGTAAGAATCTAAAAACAAACGTTAAAATTATTCCCTTTGGAAAATAAATTTACAGTTTTATTTCATAGTTAAGAAGGAAATGCTAATTAGTAAATTAAGTTATCAGATATTTGACCACATTTTTTTTTCTTTCAAAAGATTTAATTGTTAGTATTCTATAATATCATGATGATGGTGTGTAAAATTCAAAATTATTGTAAAATTATTAAAGCATATAAGCCTTCAAGAATTGTTTGGATCCCAGTTAATCATGGTCCTTTGGCTTTAGGGTTGGATTTTACCTTTGATTGATTTTCTCCCTTAACAATGTACACATTGTCTAGCATTATGAGTACTTCAGGCTTCCAAGTCAGTTCCTATTCCATTAATCTAAGTCGTATTGCTGAAGCACATCCTATTCTGAAGAGTAGGGTCTCACTTTATATTTCTGGCAGAAAATCAAGAACTTTGAAGATGTTCTACAGTGTTTTGAGCATCTCTTGGATTATTTTCACAAACCTTTCAAAAAGAGGTGTCTTGCAACATGTTCCCTGCTGCACAGCACTCAGGTTGCACCATTAGTACACGAATGTTCAGACAGTGTATATGAATGTCTCATAGGGTCTCAGGGCCATCACACTACACTATGGATTCCCTTAACCTCCCAAGGATTCCTAGATATGCTGACTAGACTACAGCAGATCTATTTGCTCAGAAGAACATATGGGATTGGGAGCTTGACTGGATAGGGCTTACATTGGATATTGTAATGCATGAGCTCTGATGGGGGATTGGGGCATAGGAGGAGAATGGGTTTCATGGGGACCCATTGCATGAGTTGCACAAATGCTCAATAAAAATATTAGATAGATAAATAGATAGATAGATAGATAGATAATTGAAAATTGTTTTGAAAAATTGTAGAAAGGGCCAAATGCAAATATAGCAAATACAAATATCAAGAAGCTAAACTTTATAAAAATTATTTATGTTGAGATTGAATTCTCAAGTTCTATTATTTTCTACTTATAATTAGTTCAAAAAATTTCTTTCATATTCATGTGTTTATTATATATTTTCAATATTTTTTCATGCTTACACTTTACAATTACATATTTACATTTAAATGCTACAGTAAAAGATGACTATTAATGTAATTACTTAGTATACATAGAAAGAAACATTACTGAGATGATGATGATGGTGATGATGATGATGATGATGATGATGATTTGATGGAAGCAATCTTCAAGAACCAACTTTAAACTTTTAAAAATATTAATATTTCCATCGAATTTCCTATATTAAAAAACACCTTCATTTGTAAGGGAGATTTCTATTATTTTTTTTATTTAAAGAAGTACTGGAAAATGGATTGGGAAATCAACTGGGCATGCTTTCTTTCCTGAATATTCTGTTTCTTAGTAACTTGGAACCAGATTCCGTCAGCTGATGATGCTTTAAAATTTTTTTTAATTTTATTTATTTTGTATGTGTATGAATGTACTGTCTGCATGTAGGTTTGTGCACCCGTGTCGTGCAATGCCGCGGAGGTCAGAAGAGGGTCTCAGATTCCCCTGGAACTGGAGTTCTGAAATTGGAGTTACAGATGGTTCTCAGCCACCACGTGGGTGCTGGGGATTGAACCCGGGTCCTCTGCAAGAGCAGTCAGTGCTCTTAACAGGTAGGCTGTCTCTCCAGCCCCGATGATGCTTTTTAGTGAGATGAATTTCATCTAAAATTCAAAAAAACATTCGTCTCACTAACCTCTCCTGGCTTGCTAGAAGGGAGAAAGTTTACCCTCTGCTTATACTGACCAGGAAGTTGGGGCTTTCATGGTGGAGGGCATGAAAGATCAGTTAAAACTGTGCATTCAAACTTCCGCTCAAAACAGTCAACTTCTACATAGAGAATTTTGAGAAAGACTGAGAAAAAGATGAAAAACATGTTTGGCAGAATGCATGAGCTCTGGTGGGGTGGGGGGATAAGGAAGGGGACACTGGTCTAGATTTAATTTGTAACATAAACATATTTAATTAGAGATAGAGTAGTATATATATATAAGATAATAGATTTAAAATATATATCATAGCATGCTTATGAAAAGAGTGTTGAATTTGCCAGGAATGAGGAACTATTGAGTGGTGTCTCTCATTTCCATCAGAATACAAACTGATCACTTTCTTGCTCCTTTCTCTTCAACACATATATGACCACCAGAACATGCACAATTCTCATTAAAGATATGGTGGTGCTGTTTCAGAAGAGCAAGGTATTTTATCCTCACATTTCAGTTATCTCTGCTGTCATTTTATTGAAGTCTCTTCTTTCTCTAAAATGTGTCTCTGTAATTAATTTGGGTATATTTAATTGTGTGCTTTTTCAGACAGCATCTTCCTATAGCCCAAGAACGGCTGGAACTTTTAGATTAGGCTGCCCTTGAATCCACTCACAGATCTGCTGCTCTCCTACTGCCTACTGTTTCTGTGGATTAAAGGCAATGCCATAACCTGACCAAGTTTTAATTTTATTTATTTTTTTATTATTATATTTATTGTATTTATTTATTATTTTTTTATTGTTTTGGATTACCAGCAGGTGCCTCTACACCTGGTTTTTTTCTCAATTTTTTTAATTTATTTTTTATTGATTGCTTTGTGTATTCATAACAAATTTTTCCAATTCAGTTCAGGCCTATATCTCCCCTTCCGCCCCCCACCCACCCACCCCTACCCATCGCGATCGTGCTTCTGTCCGTAACTTTTCTGGCTCTTTCTCTTCGCTTTTTTGTTTTGTTTTGTTATTCATTTTTTTTAACAATAGGTGATATATTTGTGAGTACAGCATCCTTATGTAAAACACATTTGCAAGCAGTTGTCCCAAACCCACACAGCTCATGGGTCCCACCATCCAGCGGGGGCGGGGGGGCTTGTATGTTAAATCAACTCACCAAATAAGTGTCAAGTCTATATTTTTGTTAGTTTCACCAATTAACCCAATTGAAGCCTTAAATTCTACTCTACACCCCCCTCTTACCAGAATTTTCCCCTAGGCTTAGAAAAGGGGCAACATGTGGATGAGAAGCAAAACAATCTACTTTCTCTGGAGCTGATGTCTTGGTTTCTAGTCGGTTAGGAGATGTTATAAACCACACGAAGACCCTGTCATACTTAACAGAAGAAAATGTAATTCATGGATTAACATACCATCCAAACATCTGTGTCTATACCAAAGTAACCTACCATAACAATTAGTACTGTTTAAATACCCATATATCTAATTGTGTGTGCTTCATTAGTAGGATCGAAAGGCTATATATTATACTGTTTAAATACCTAAATATCTAATTGCATGTGCTTCATTAGTAGGATCGAAAGGTTAAGCCTGGACAAGCTGGCAGCCCATGAAAGTTTAATTTTATTTTTATAAACTTATTCAATTTTTTGTAAATTTTTAATTGATATCTTTGTAATTCATAGAGAACTTGTTTCTTAATGGTCTTTGTGCTCCCTTCCTCATTGGCTCCCCCTTCTCCCCTCTCCCCACTATAATTTATAAATTTCCATCTTTTCTGTTAAAGCCTGTTGCATCAAGTTACTGTCTCTAGAAGTCCCTCGATGCAAGTTAATCCACTGGAGTCTAGTCAACTTATCTAGAATCCCTCCCTTGTTTATTTATTTTTGACACTATCTCCCTATCCCTAGCCTGCCTGAAACTCACTATGTAGACCAGGCTGCTCTCCGTCTCACGGAGACTCACTTGCTTCTGTCTCCTGAGGTCCTGTGATTAAAGGCTACTGCCAAAGTGCCAACACTTCAATTTATTAAAACAATAGATGATACTGTGAGTGTGTGCTTAATATTAAAGATATTTCAATTTTTAATACCACTTCCCACTCAATTTCATATTTAGAAACTAAAATTTTAATATGAAATGGCTTTTCACTGGTCTAGATATGTTAGAAATATATGTGAATATTTTTTCCAAAACTCTTATTCATGAATATTTTTCAATATCTTAGTGCATAGCCTTGGTATTGGTTTCCTGACTACAAAATGCAGGAAAGGCTTTGTGGAATGTACAAGTACTGGGTATAATGTTCAGCAGGTGATAATTGTTTGCTGAACTAGGAATAGTATGAATAGTTTTTCTGTCAATTTTAATAATATATTTATATTTTCTGTATGAAATTTGGTTGATATTATTCCTCACATTCATAAAAATTAAAAGTAATATGCCCATATTTATGTATATTTTATGAGTTAATTTAAATATAATGAAAACCTTCATCCTTTTGCTAGTGCTATCATCAATACCACAGACAAAGTAATTTATAAAGAGTACTGTCAAGGTTTTTACAAACAGTTCTGCTACCTGAAACATTAAGGATTAGGCACATATTCCATAGTCTTTCTTTGGAGTCCCACAGTGGTAGAGACACTGCTGGAAGAGCCAGATTTTTGCCTGCCTCTTCGGATCTCTTCTACTATTGTCTTTAAATCATTAATATAATCATGGTCTCATCTATTTTTTCTTTTTATAAATTTATTATTGTTATTAAACTATTTCCATACATCATACATCATTTCTCAATCGAATTTAGAGTCACTTCCCTTTCCATGCCCCCCCCACCCACCTGAGTTCCTATACTCTGCCACATATGTCTTGCATCTTTTTCCTAGAATTTGTAGAGATTTTTTCAAAGCAGAGGCTTATTGTTTTAGGAGGAACTTCACTATGTTCAGTCTATTTCCCCCCCTTTCATTGTGTTGTTGTTCTCTCCAAATTCATTATATATATATATATATATATATATAGATATATATATATTATATATATCACTGAGTTGGAGGATTTTTTTTTTTTTTCTTTTTTTCTTTTCTTTTCTTTTTTTTTTTCAAAAGATGTCATGTTTTCCCCAAGGAAGTGCTTGAAGTTTCCTCCTTGGCAAACCCAAACAACCATCAGTGCTGCCCCTGTGCTCCACACTGGGGTCCCTCTCTGCCATGGTCACCCAAATGAGGTACAGCAAGCATGTGTCCTGTCTTATCTTTGGCCTCCATGACACAGCCTGGGTAGTCCAACAACGACAGTCTCTCCTCTGAAGAGGTTGAAATCAAAGTACCACTCAGTCCACAAGTTGCATATGTCAGTAGTCCCCATCTGGCATTGAAGGTTTGGAGGATTCTTGAAGAGACATGAGTCTTCAATCCATGTTGGAGAGTTGAAAAGCTGTGTCTCATGTCTTTGAAGAATGTCAAAAGCAGTGGCAACCACAGAGTAGATTCGCTTGCCTGTGAGAATTGAAGAAAGGCAAAGCAACAGTGCTCTCTCTGTCTTGTTTTTTTCTTTTTGTCTATTTACTAAGATCGCAAGTTTTATATCTGAAGTACAATTTTTCAGACCTTACTGATTATTTATTTCTGGTTATACTTTCCTTTTGGATGCTTAAGGCCACAAACCCCAGATTAACCAATGTTTTGTTTTCTCAAGGTCAGTTGAGGATCTGGTCCTCAGAGGTCACTCATTTTTCTCCCAGGGGGTTGGGAGCCCCTGGCTCCTTTCAGCTTTTCCTTTACCAGTTCCATCTACTCAAGGACAAAATCAGGTCTTGCTAGACCAGGCTTCCCTTTTTGACACATGAGCAGACATTCCTCTTTGTAGACTGGACACTGGCTGAAGTCCCATTATTGGAGCTCCAAGACCTTCTTACACAGGAAGACTGGTGATCCACATTTGCACGACATTTCAAGAGATGCCCCCAAGCATAATCTCCTAAGACTTAGTTGACCTCTGAGGGCAAAGGAAAAAGTTATCCCTTAGGTCCCTCGGACAAATTGGTATGGTTATTAACTATGGTCATTAAGGACCCAAAAGGCTAAGTTATACCAGCCTGATACATCACACCTATACTAAAATTGTATCTTCTGAAAATAGTGTGTTATTTTCATGTCATATTTCTTTTAAATTTATGTTATTCTAAAATACATGCCTACCATCATATACCAAAAATCCATAGTCTGAAAATAAATGGTAGATTAGTTCTAGAACTTGTCTAGGGATTCACAATATAAGAGCACAGTTGTTTTCATATCACTAGGAATATAACATTAATGCTGCTCAGTTTGCTGTACAACTAGGTACTATGTGCTAGCATCCACAGTTGAGGGATAAAGTCCATCTTTTGTTTTTCTGGGAGTGTGTTATTTACTTACCATAATATCTTCTAGTTCCATCCATTTACCTGAGAATTTCATGATACCATCTTTATTTGCCACTGCATAGAACTCCATTGTGTAGATGTAACATATTTTCTCTATCCACTTGTCAGTTAAGGGGCACTTGTTCCAGCTCTTTGCTATTGTGAAGAGAGCTGCAATAAACATGGCTGTACATGTATCTCTGCAATAGGATGAGTCTTGTGGGTATATACCCAGAAGTGGTATGGCTGGGCCAGGTGGTAGGCTCATTTTGAGTCTTTTAAGTTTTCTCCACACTGCTTTCCATAATGGTTGTACTAATTTGCATTCCCACTAGCAGTGGATGAGTGTTCCCCTTTCCCCACAACCTCTCCAGCATTTGGTATCATTTGTTTTCTTTATCATATTAAGCCTTATCAGAGTGAGATGATATCTTAAAGTGATTTTGATTTGCATTTCCTTAATTATTAGCGATGCTGAACATTTTTTAAGATATTTCTCAGCCATCTCTATTTCCTCACTTGTGAAGTTTCTGTTCAGCTCTTTACTCCATATTTTGAGTGAGTCATCTGTTTTCCTATTTCCTTGCTTTTTGAGTAGTTTATATATTCTGGAAGTTAATGGTTTGTTAGAAGTATCAGCAGTGAAGGTTTCCCCCCAATCTGTGGGTTTTCTCTTCACTTCCCTGATTGTTTCTTTTGCTATACAGAAAGTTTTGAGTTTAATAAGGTCCCACTTGTCAATTGTTGACCTTATTTCCTGTGCAGCTGCATCCTGAAGCACTTATTCTTTTTTAAATTTGCATTGATGTATGATGTAGGAACTAGTACATGAAATAGAAAATTATAAAAAGTGTTAAGAGCATGAACGTATCATGTAAGCACACATAGCACCTGGACAGAAAAGTACAGATTTATACATACACAATGTATGTAACAGATGAAGCACTGGATGCCCCTATTTCTTCCCACTGGGTTTTACAATACAGAGTCAAAGAATCTCCCAATCTCATCTCCCATGGTTACCATGAAAGGGCCAACTTCACCTGCACTAGCACTTCAGCTGTTAGTACATATCTGCCATGCAGATATGTCATACATCATAGAGATTTTTTAATTGCTGATAAATAGTATAATAAGATATGTGTATTCTGTACAAATAGGAAATGTTTCAAATAATACAAACTGTTTTCAACCATTTTTCTCATGCCATTTTAGTATAGAAAATGTATTTAAAAAGTTGTTTGCCTCACAATTACAGTTTTTCAACGATAATCTCATATTCTCTTATTGCTCTCTAATTACTACTCAGGAAGCAGATTATGTTCCATTGTGTTCTAAAGTAGCTTTAACTTGCTGGATTGCTTATCAATATAACCAGCTGTTCAATGGTAGATCCAGTGATGACGGCATTTTTAATTGCTTTTTTCGTTTGACTAAGTAAGTTCAGATGGTCACTAATTAGTTCTGTCATGGAGAGATAATTTTGTTATGAACAATGCAATCAGTCTTTCATTGAAAAGACAACTGTCCTAAGATCAACACTGCTTAATTATCCCTATGAATCCATCCTCAGTTTCTTTATTTGTTATAACTGTCATGCGTAAGG
Organism: Rhizomys pruinosus; assembly: GCA_009823505.1. Taxonomy (NCBI): domain Eukaryota; kingdom Metazoa; phylum Chordata; class Mammalia; order Rodentia; family Spalacidae; genus Rhizomys; species Rhizomys pruinosus. The sequence continues at coordinate 303,095 of VZQC01007389.1, read as the reverse complement.
TGACAGGAATCAAACAAAACTGTAGCTTATAAGGATGCTATACCAGTGCATATAATTAGTTCTGCTTTTTGCTTGCTTAGAATCATTCAATTGAAATAAGGAATAAAGATTTCTTTATCAAAGTTCATGCAATGCTTTGGGGCATTTCAAATTATTCTAAATAATAAGATATTGAAGTTGAAATATTTCAGCTTAACTTTGCATCATAAATCTTGTATAAATCCATTCAACTTCTCAAAGTAATTCTACTTGGGAAAATGGAAATGTTTTCCAAGCTACCAGAATACAGTGTCAAAATCTGATAGATAGATAGATAGATAAGAGTAATAAATAAAAATAATGGCACAGATACAAATTGAAATCTTATATTCAAAAGTTTACCCCGACCATTTTTTTCTTCAGACATTTGTCCTAGGAAGCACCATTCCTAACTCGAGGATCCAGGATAATCCAAAACTATAAAATAATAATCGTTGCTATGCTATGAGACACAATTCTATTCTTACCCTTTTGGTGGACGTTCCTACTTGAACAGACAGATGTCTGTATGGGAAAATTTCTTTTATACATTTTAAACTGGAACAATTATTATTAACTTATGGCTTCTTGAGAGGGAGAAAATATTTAAGTTTCAGGTTTAACATATGTTTTGTAGGAATTCCTGTTTTCCATCTTTGCCAACGAGTATATTGAACAATTCTTCATCACTAACTTTGCAGTCATTATACATCTTCCCAGGAAATAAGAAATTTCAGCTAGTAGTTAGACATTAGTATGAATAGGTATGTATGGTTATATCAAATAGATATTAGATTACAGTTATTTTTAAATTCAGCATTTCAAAAATTGCTTTGCAAAAAATAGTATGCAGCATTTTAAAAGTGTTTTGTTTTCGGTTTGTTTTTGAAAAAACTGTTCTTTGATTTTGGATAGAACTCTTTTTTTTTTTAACATTTTATTTATTTTTTTTAATTTATTTTATTTATTTCTGTATGTGTATGAATGTACTGTCTGCATGCAAGTCTGTGCACCCGTGTCGTGCAATGCCGCGGAGGTCAGAAGAGGGTCTCGGATTCCCCTGGAACTGGAGTTCTCCTGGAATTGGAGTTTCAGACGGCTCTCGGCCGCCATGTGGGTGCTGGGGATCGAACCCGGGTCCTCTGTAAGAGCGGTCGGCGCTCTTAACCGCTAGGCCATCTCTCCAGCCCTTGGATAGAACTCTTAAATTACATCTCACCCACTCATGACTCAGGGACCATTGTGCAAAATGAAAGCACGAAAATGTTAAGAAGCATGGTTTGTTCATCAACACAAGGAAACAGAGGCTTTCAGTGCTCTGGGAACTCATATGAACTTGCAGCAGTGTTGACAACATGCATCAGGAGACAACAAAAATAGCTCCAGTGTGCACTGAGCCTTTCTCCTACTGAATCCAGGTACAGACCTTGGCTCCTGGCCCTGGAAGGTCTGTCAGTAGATTAATGGTGGTGTACAGTGCTGGTCCTCAGGGTGCAGGTTTCACAGGCCTGGGGGGGGGGGTTGATCCACCTTGGGTGATGTGTGGCTTAGTCCCTTGGGTGAACTGTTTGCTGGTTGGGTGAGGGGCGTCGGTCTGTACAGTGTTAGGATAGAGTTGAGATTTTGGGGCATGTCCACATCTGTGCATCAATAAGGAAGTCCACAAAACACCTGAGGAGTATAAGCAACATCAGTATCAGCTCAATAAGCACCTAGGCTTCACATTGGAACCACCCCCAACAGAGGCTACATAAAGCTCAACTAAAGAAAGACTCAGGTGGATCTCCTCCAAACACTCATACACCTATTCATGAAGACACCTTGGGTATAACTCAGGATACAGGTCTTAAAAGAACAATTATGATCATAATCAGAGAAATGAAGTAGTTGGAGCAATTTAAGGAGCTTATAAACAAGGAAGTCCAGGATCTAAAAGAAGACAGGAAAAAACTGAAAGAGAACAATAATCACTTGAGGAATAACTTACAAAAGCTATAGAAACATTTAAGAAAATTCTAGTTGAAATGCAAAAAGAAATGCAACATTCCGCAAACAACTTGGAAAGGATGAGAGAAACTCTTTTTTTTAAGTTTTTTTAATTTTTTTTTAAATTTTATTTATTTCTGTATGTGTATGAATGTATTGTCTGCATGCAAGTTTGTGCACCCGTGACGTGCAATGTTGCGGAGGTCAGAAGAGGGTGTCGGATTCCCCTGGAACTGGAGTTCTCCTGGAAATGGAGTTTCAGATGGCTCTCAGCCGCCATGTGGGTGCTGGGGATAGAACCCGGGTCCTCTGCAAGAGCGGTCGGCGCTCTTAACTGCTAGGCCATCTCTCCAGCCCAAGAAACTCTTAATAATAGAATGGGAGAAGTAGAAAATAGAATATCAAGTTTGAAAGACAATATGGAAGAACTGGATCAAACAAGTAAAGATTATGAAAAACTTAAAAGCACACAAGAATGGAATAACCAGGAACTGTGAGATACAATGAAAAGACCAAACCTATGAATTAACATATTAAAATGTAAGTGATTAAGATACAAATATACACATGACGGTGGCACACACTAGTCGCCCAGGTGGGTCTCTGGTATATAAACTTGCTGCCGCCCACCACTAGAACCAGAGAAAGGAACTGTGTGTGTGGATAGAAGGACAGACAGTGGCACACATTCGTTGCCCGGGTGGGTCTCTGGCACACAGGCTTGCTGCTGCCCACCACTGCTGGGCACCTGCCACCCACTGCTAGAACCATAGGGAAGAACTGTGTGCATGGCTAGAAGACAGTGGGACAAACACTTGTCACCTAGGTGGGGTCTGGCGGGCCTGGGCCAAAGGAGTAAACTACGCCCCCACCCCCCAAGCTACTGGTACTGTGGTGGAAAGTATACGCTCGGGGTGCTGTGGTTTACTGTGGTTGGGATGAATGATCCAGCAGTGTCAATGATTCTAGGCTGCACAGCCTTAGCTGAGAAAGAAACCAGCAGGAAGCAAACTGAGTGACCAACCAGTCCTACATATTAACATTTGAGAATAGCAACAGAATACAAACAAACAAACGAAAGGCAGGGGTATACACATGCCAAAGACACAGTGGAACAACAACAATATGGGAAAAGCTCATATTAATTCCCTACCCAATTCAACCAGTCCTGTAGAAGATCCTAACAATGAGATCTCCCTGGAAGGAAACCAAGACACTGACCTTAAAATAATTGTAGACAGAAATGCCAACAAATACAAAAGGATTGAAATTATGACATGCGTTCTATCAGGCCACAGTGAAATGAAGCTCAATATTAACACCAGGGTAAGCCCTACTAACTATAAGAACACATGGAGACTAAACAACATAATCCTGAATAATGAGTGGGTCAGGGAAGAAATAAAGAATGAAAGAAAAGCATTCCTGGAACTAAATGAAAATGAAAATACAGTATACACACAAAAATAACCTGTGGGATGCATTAAAGTCAGTTCTAAGACAGAAATTTATAGCCCTAAATGCCCATATTAAAACAAAACAAAACAAAACAAAAAACAGAAAAGGGGGTGTAGAGAAATGGCTCAGCAATTAAGAGTACCAACTGCTCTTGCAGAAGACTGGGGATTGATTCCCAGCAACTACATGGTCGCTAACAACCATCTTTAATTCTAGTTCCAGGGGAATCTGATGCCATCTTCTGACCTCCATGGCATTGCATGACACAGATGCACAAACCTACATGGAGATAGCACACTCATACACATAAAAATAATAAATAAAAAAATAAAAAAACAAAAAAGGAACAAATAAATGATCTAACACTGCAACTAAAAACACTTGAGAGACAACAACAAATGAACCCTAAACCCAACAGACAGAAAGAATAACAAAAATCAGAGCAGAAATCAATGAAATAGAAACAAAGAAAATAATACCAAAAGGCAATGAATCTAAAAGCTGGTTCCTTGAAAAGATAAACAAAATAGACAGACTTCTAGCCCAGTTAACCAAAAGAAAGAAAGAGCAACTCCAAATCAGTAACATTTGTGATGAAAGGGGAAACATCACAACAGATAAAGAAAAGATCCAACCATACAAGAATACTTCAAAAACCTATGCATTACTAAATTTGAAAACCTAAGAGAAATGGATGAATAGCTGAAATCCTGGGATTCACCAAAACTTAATCAAGAATAGACTGACTGCTTAAACATACCCATAATACTTAAGGAAATTGAGGACGTAATAAAAAAACCTCTTAACTACAAAAAGCCTAGGCCTGGATGGTTTCATAGCAGAATTTTATAAAACATTTAAAGAGGTCTTACAACCATTACTACTAAAAATTTTCAGAAGGATACAAACAGAGGGAAATATCCCAAATTCCTTCCACGAATCCAGGATCACTCTAATACCAAAACCAGGCAAAGACACAAACAAGAAAGAAAACTATGGACCCATATCATTAATGAACACATTCAAAAATTCTCAACAAAATATTTGCAAATCGCATACAGATCCACATCAAAAAGATTATCCATAATGACCAAGTTGGATTCATACCAGAGATGCATGGATCGTTCAACATACATAAATCAATAAATATCATAAAATACATAAATGGACTGAAAGACAAAAAAACACATGATCATCTCAATCAATCCAGAAAAAGCTTTTGACAAAATCCAGCATCCCTTCATACTTAAAGTCCTAGAGGGAATTGGACTGGAAGAATCATTCCTCAATGTAATCAAAGCCACAGTCAACATCATCCTAAATTGAGAAAAGTTGGAAGCATTCCCCTTAAAGGCAGGAACAGGGCAAGGCCGTCCCCTATCACCACTCCTCTTCAATATAGTGCTTAAAATGCTTGCTAGGTCAATAAGGCAAGAAAGCACAATTAAAAGAGTACTAATCAGAAAAGAGTAAGTAAAACTATCCCTTTTTTCAGATGATATGATAGTTTGCCTAAGGAATGCTAAAAACTCCACTTGAAAACTCTTAGAATTTATTAAAAGTTTTGGAAAAGTGGCAGGATATAAAATAAACCTAGAAAAATCAGTAGCCTTTCTTTACACCCACAAAAAGCTACTGGAGAAAGAATATAAGGAAACCTTCTCAATCACAATAGCCTCAAAAGAAAATAAAATATCTAGGAATAACCCTAACCAAAGACACCAAACACTTCTATGACAAAAAAATTTTAAAACCCTGAAGACATCAAAAGATGGAAAGACCTCCCAGGCTCATGGATTAGAAAAGTTAATACAGTAAAAATGTACATTCTACCCAAATTAATATAGAGATTCAATGCATTCCCAATCAAAATTCCCATGAGCTTTTTCACAGATTTGGAAATAATACCCTTCAATTCATATGGAATAACAAAAGACCCTGAATAGCTAAAGCAACCCTGAATGAAAAGTGCCATACAGGGAGGGGGATTACTTTACCAGACTTCAAGCTATATTACAGGGCTATAGTCATAAAAACAGCCTGGTACTGGCAAAAAAACAGAACCATTGACCAATGGAGCAAAATTGAAGACGCAAACTTGAGCTCATATATCTTCAGCCACCTCATATTTGACAAAGGGGCCAAAAAAGCTCAATGGAGGAAAGATAACATCTTCAGCAAAATGTGTTGGCAAAACTGGATCACCATTTGTAGAAGAACAAAACTAGACCACTACCTCTTGCCCTGTACAAAAATAAACTCCAAGTGGAACAAAGATCTCAACCTGAAAGCTAAAAGGCTGAAGGTGATAGAAGAAAAAGTTGGGAGCAACCTACAAGACATAGGGGTAGGAAAAGACTTTCTTTTTTTTTTTTCTATAATTAAATTAGTTTTTATTGATGCTTTGTGCATTTCATACATTTTTTCCAATTCAGTTCAGGCTTATTTCCCTTTCCCTCCCCCCCACCCCCCCCCCATCCCAGATCATGCATTCTGCCATAACTGTCCTGCATCTTTCTCTCAGTTTTGTTTTTTTTTTTTTTTCATTTTTAGCTATAAGTGATAATCCATGAGTACAAGCATCCTTCATGCAAACACCTACAGCCCCACCATCCAGTGGGGGGTGACAGGTTGTTTGTTCAATCAAGTTGATCAAATGAGTGTCCAGACTACATTGCTGTAGTTTCACTTTCTAAATCAAACAGCAGCTGCACAGGAAATAAGGACAACCGCTGACGAGTGGGACCTCGTCAAACTCAAAAGCTTTTGTACAGCTAAAGAAACAATCAAGGAAGTGAAGTAAAAACCCACAGAGTGGGAGGAAACCGTCACCACTGATACATTTGACAGAGCATTAACATCAGAATATATAAACTACTTTAAAAAAAGAAGAAAACAAATTACCTACTCAAAAGATATTATAAAGAGATGAGCAGAGCCTTCACCAGTAAGGAAGTAAAGATGGCTGAGAAACATCTTTAAAAGTGTTCAACATCATTAATAATTAAGGAAATGAAAATTAAAACCACATTATGATATCATCTCACTCCAATAAGACTAGCTAAGATCAAGAAAACAAAAGACACCAAATGCTGGATAGGTTGTGGGGAAAGGGGAACACTCATCCACTGCTGGTGGGAATGTAAACTGGCACAACCACTGTGGAAAGCAGTGTGGAGAACATTTACAAGAATGAAAATGAGCCTACCACCTGACCCAGCCTTCTCATTCCTGGGTATATACCCACAAGAAGCATCTACTGCAAAGTTACATGTACAGCTGTTTGTTGCAGCTCTCTTCACAATAGAAAAGAGCTGAAACCAACCCAAATGCCCCTCAATTGATGATTGGATAACACAACTGTGGTACATCTATACAATGGAGTTCCATGCAGTGGTAAAGAAAGATGACTTCATGAACTTTGCAGGTAAATAGATGGAACTCGAAGCCATCACGCTAAGTGAAGTAACACAGTCCCAGGAAAAACAAAGGGGAATGGTTTCCCTCATTTGTGGATGTTAACACCAAATCCCCAGTTGGCAGGCAAACTGAGAAACTTTATTATTATATTTCAATATATCAGAAAGCAACTGTGCTATTATAATGTGAATCTCTTAATGGGCTCTAGAATCTACCTACCACTTGTTTTCACACATTGTAATTAACATATATGGATGGAAGATATGTATTAATATTCTAAAAAGTGTAAATTTATAAAATATATACACATGAAGAAGTAACAGAATCTCTCAAGATTTGTTTTTTTAGTGGGTTATGAAATTAGGGTCATGAAATCAGCTTCAGATTCCTGAAATTATGAAAAAAAAGAATGTTCTAGAAATAAAAATGATTGGAAGCAATTTCTCTCAACAACGTTTTTAAATTTCAGTGGAATGAATTCTACAATTAAGAGACAGAGACTAGAAAAATCGATTAAGAAACAAAGCCCATATGTTTTTTTCTTTTTTTTTCAACTTTTTTTTTATTGATGCTTTGTGCATTTCATACATCATTTTCCAATTCAGTTCAGGCATATTTCCCTTTCCCTTCCCCCCGCCACCACCACCCCAACCGAGATCATGCATTCTGCCATAACTGTCCTGCATATTTCTCTCAGTTTTTTTTTTTCCATTTTTTTTTTTTTTTTTTTTTTTGATTATAAGTTACAAGCATCTTCATTTAAAACCAATTTGCCGCCGTTGTGCCCAAACCCCACGCCCCCCCTTCCAGCGGGGGGTGGGGGGTTTGTATGTTCAATCAGTTGACCAAATGAGGGTCCAGACTACATTGCTGTAGTTTTACACCATTCACCCCAATCGCAGCCCTACATTCTACCATGCCCCCTCTTCCGCAATTATTCCCTGGGCTTGAAAAGGGGCACAGGTGGATGAGAAGCAGAAACAGTCCACTCTCTCTGGAGCTGTTGTCTGGACTCTGGTCAATTCTGGCTGTTTCTTTCATGGCTGACAGTTTTCCAGGAAACCTTTCGCTATCCTACAATGAAGCACAAGCAATTAGATATATAGTTATGTAAACATTAATAGTTATGGTAGGTTACTTGGTATAACACATATGTTTAGATGATATGCTGATCCAGAATTACATTTTTCCTGTTAAATATGACAGGGTCTTACCGTGGCTTATGACATCTCCAACCTGTAGAGGATGTGGGCTTGTGGCAAAGCCTGGGTTATCCTCCAGGAGAGCAGCCAATAGCCAATTAGATTTGGGATATTACAGCATATGGCTGCCTCTGCTGCACATGTATTTCCAGGCAGGTGAGGTGTAGCTGGTGTTGATGGTGGTGGAGTCTTGCTTGACTCGGGAGACCCTATTTGTTTATGGTTTAGTGGCCTTTGTAACCACTCTCTGGTGTCAGAGGCCATCTGTACACTTGCATTGTGGTTTCAATACATCTTTTCCCATGTTAACGTCAGGTCTTCAGCAGCAGGCCTTATCGCCTCTCTTCTTGCAGAGTATCCCAGTTTAGAGGCAAGGAGCCTTTACTTTTGTGGGGGTCCTTAATCCCCTGCCAACATCTCCCTGGAGAATAATCCATTACTGATATCAGAGCTCCTGTATTGATATATTTTGCTAGTGCATAGTTTAAGGACTTTAGTAGTTTATATTTGGTTCTGAATCAGGAGAAATTCCTTTTCACTAGTTCTTAGTCTATTAGTCATTAACGAAGGTCCAGTTTTACTCGTTTTATAAGAGATACCTCTATAATGTTGTCTCCAATTTACTAGTTGGGAGAGCGACCTCATCATCGTCATATTTTCTCCTTGTTCTGGTGGGGGAGGCAAGAAAGTCTCTCTATCACCAACCTTTGTGGCACCTAGATGAGTAAGTTTCCTTATGACCATTATATATAGTTGTTAAATGTAGGATAGGCACAGAGGGGTTTCGTGTTTCATGGCAATCTGAGGTCTTTTCCTTTCGATGTTTCAGATCGGTCAGACCTTTCAGTGTGGCACTTTTGGTACATCCTACTCAATGCAAAGGCTGTATCTATTTCTTTCTTCAGCATTTAAGTGTTGTGACATTTTGTCTGTTGGAACAACATTTCATTCAAAATCTTTCCATAGTTAGTTTTAAAGAATTGCATTTGAAGGGTTTGAGAGATAGTTTCATGTCTATTTGTATCCTCCACCTTTTTTTTTTTTTTTTAAACCATGAGTCTCCAGAAGACAGTTGTTTAATACATAACTATAGGGTGGAAGAAAGGCACAGATTTCATCAAAATTTACCCATGTTGTTGTGGTACTGTATTTGATTAACTGGGGAGCAAACTTTTAATTTTTATGTTAATCATCTTAAAGAGAAGTCTACAAGGTGATATCTGTACAACAGAAAAATATTAGAGAAATTTGTATGTGCCAAGTCCAGAGTTATTGTCTACAAATTTTATGTAAAACAATGTGGACAACAACAATTTATATCTCCATTAAATTCGGATTGCTTTTACCGTTTGTTTATCGGTCTGTATCATTCTTTAAACCAATGTTGTTTAATATCAACCATTTTCTACTTTTACTAAGTCCTAAAAACACCATGTATCCTGTAGACGAGTGTCTAGGCAAAACTGGGTTCTTGTTAAACTCACGTCAATGTAAAATGCATATAATCTCAATAACATCCGTGTCCCTGCACCCACCCCGCCCCTTCCCATTCACCATATCGGTCCATTTTTTCTGATGCATCTTTCTCTGTTGTTGTTCTTTTATAGCAACCCTCTCCTCGTAGAAATATTTATAAAAATCTAGTTCATTAGGTACTAGCCATCCACATATGAGGGACACCATTTGTTCCTTCTTATTCTGGGGGCAACTGCTTGACTTCACTTAACAAATGTCTAGTCCATCCATTACCTGCAAACCAGTTCCTGGATTTTGTCTTTCTTTACCCCTGCATCGAACTCCATTGTGTAAATATGTACAACATTTTCTCGATCCACTCGTCCGTCGGGGCACCTTGGCTGGTTTCCAGCTTGTGGCTTGTGAACAGCGCTGCAATTAAACATAGCCGCTGCATGTTATCCTGTGCAGTAAAGCTGGGGCTTGGGGTGGGTTAGATACCCGGGAGTGGTAAAGGGGTGTAGACTGGGGCTAATGGAAGGCGCGTTGGGAGGCTTTTTAAGGGGTCTCCACCACGCTGGCCATAGGGCCCTGCCAGTGTTATAGTCCCACCCAGCAATGGATGAGTGTTCCCCTTTCTCCACAACCTCTCCAGCACTTGGTATCATTTGTGTTCTTGATCCTAGCCAGTCTTATTGGAGTAAGGTGATATCTCAAAGTGGTTTTAATTTGCATTTCCTTAATTATTTCAGTGGAATGAATTCTACAATTAAGTGACAGAGACTAGAAAAATCGATTAAGAAACAAAGGCCATATGTTTTTTTCTTATCTCCAAGTAAGGTACCTCATCTTTAAAGGTAGATATTATCTCATGGTGAAATGAGGGTAAAAAAATATTAAAAATTAATGACACTAACAAAGAAGGAGGAGATAAAATAGAATTAAAGGTCTTTGGTTGTGTTTTGTGTGTGAGATATATTGATCACTAGGTGGAACATCTTTGGGGCAGACAGACAAGTTTTGTTGTTGTTGTTGTTGTTGTTGTTGTTGTTGTTTTGTTTTGATTGCTAGGCCAATGGGATGTATTTCTGAATATTTGTTAATATTTGGTTGGTCACAGCCAGCCCTGGGACTTGTAGAGTCACTAAGATTTTTATTTTGTGTTTGGGGGAACTAACCAGTTTGGTTGGATGGGCATAAATATTGCAAAGTTTAGTAGAGAATAAGATACTTGTGTTGGATTGAAGTGGTTAAATGTTTCTAGAGTGGAAGGGCATAAATATTACAACCAGTTTACTAATGTTCTAAATGGAATTACAGTCACACAGGGTTGTGGTTGGTTTGCAGTCCATGCCTGGCTTATACCGGATTTCCAGTTGTAGATTTGGATTAAAGGGGCATAGACAAGTAATGGATTACATTTGACTACTGAAAGATATTTTTTGTTCTCTATTATGCAAGTTTTACTTTTTTTTTTACTCGTTTTTTTTTTAATTTTATTAATTTCCGTATGTGTATGAATGTATTGTCTGCATGCAAGTCTGTGCACCCGAGTCGTGCAATGCCACGGAGGTCAGAAGAGGGCGTCGGACTCCCCTGGAACTGGAGTTCTCCTGGAATTGGAGATTCAGATGGCTCTCGGCTGCCATGTGGGTGCTGGGGATTGAACCCGGGTCCTCTACTTTTGATATATGTTCTGCCTATTTCAAGATAACTTGACTGAAGAAAAGCTAGGTTTACTGCCCTGAACTAGTGGCATGCACACCAGAAGGAGAGAGTTTGGATGGACTTGGTAAAATTTTTTAGCTTAATTCTGGTCAACAGGTATGTTCGCTGTTATTGGAAAACTGCAAACCAGGAAATGGGGTTTAGGAAAGTAAAGACTAAGACTATGTTCGTAGTAAATCATTTATGTTTAAGATATGCCTAAAATTATTTAAGTTTTTCTTATAGGCTTTGCCTATTTATGCTATGTTATTAAATTTTTTCAAGTCAATGTTTATGCAAGGGTTTTAAGTTTTTCTCCTGGCTTTATATAAATATGATACATGAATTAAAAGTACCAGATAGGTGTAACAAATTTTGGATGCTTAATGCCCACACCTAAGGCCCATACCAATTTGACCAATGGATCTAAGGGACAATTTTGTTCCTTGGCCTCTGAGATCAATTGATCTCAGGGTATTATGTACAGAGGCATTACTTAAACTGTTCTGCAATTGTGAGTCACCAAGCTTCTGGGGTAGGGAGGTCTTGGAGATCCACAAACAGAACTCTAGCCACTGTCCAGTCTATAAAAAAGAAGCTCAATATAGAGGAAAGTCACCTCGTGCTCCAAAGGGAAGCCCATTCTAGCAAGACCTGACCTTGTTCTCTGTAAATGGAACTGGTTAAGAATGGCCACATAAAGCCAAGTGCTCCTCCACCCACCCCCTGCCCCCAAACCCAAGTGACCCCTGAAGATCAGAACTTCAAATGACCTTGAGAAAAAAAAATAGTTTGGTTAATCTGGGCTAATTATATAGACCTAAGCACCCCAAAAGAAAGTATAACCAAAAGATAAATAGTTGATATATTTATTTTAAAGCCTGAAAATTGTGTCTCCACCTATTGGGGATAAAATTATATGAAATAATGTTAAACATGAGTAAAAACCCTAGAGCTTGTCTTTGATTAACAGAGTAGGGTGACCTGCAGCCAAAGGATGAGTCCACTATTGTTGTTAATTAATAATCAATAATAAAATTTCCTCTTTCTTTCTAGCAACTATCTGAGTGGAAACTCATATCCTGACTACTAAAAAGCCTGAAAAGCAGATCCTGAGGCCAGACCTCATGGCCAATTGAACAGAAGGAGAAACCTGATAAATGGATGCTTCAAAACCCCTGGTCAACAAGACATCTTTTAGCCAAAAAAAAAAATTATCCAATTCAGGTGATATGAGTGTATATATATATTGAAAGATGCAAGTTAAAGAGAACAACAACAACAAAAGAACTGGAAAAAAATCTCTGGAAAGACTCAGAAAAAAATGCAAGACATTTATGGCAGAGTGCAGGGATTCAGGTGGGATGGAGGGCATTGAAAGGGAAGTGACTCTAAATTTGATTGAGAAATGATGTGTGATTTAGGGACAAAGTTTAATAACAATAAAAAATAAATCACATAAAAAATTCTAATTGGCTTTTAAATTGGACATTGGAATTCACCATGTTCTTACTTCTCCTGTTCCACTTATTAAATCATGTACCAAACTATTCCTACCTTCATTTTGCTTTCATGGGCACCCGTCAAAGATATTTTTCCCATATAATTATGCTTGGGGGTCTTCCTCTGAATGGAGGATATCCCAGTTGCCACATCCAACATCTCTTTTCATCATGGTAGAAGTCAGAGCATTCAGTGCCCAATTTCCTTCTGGTGATTGGGGTGACTCTTTTCAGAGAGTAACATAACTAAACAGGAGCTAGAATTTGATTAAGTAGTTTAGGTATGAGACCCTCCAAATTAACCAGACTCTTTGTCAGGTGAGAACTTATGCATTCCTGGACTAGCCAGTAGACGCACATCTTTCTGGTAGCCTTGAAAGAGCAGGAAAAGAAAAAAGAAAAAAAGAGAGCAAGAAGGAAACATAAAAGAGAGAGAGAGAGAGAAGTCCATACCGAGCCCCACAGATTGATTATTTCACCAGAGTAAGAAGTGGAACCCCCCACATTCTATTGTTTTGTTTTTGTTATTATTGCTTTTTTTTTCTATTGTCATTTTCTATTATTTCTGTTTTCCTGTGAAAAGGAAAAAAAAAAATAAAGAAGGCTTGGTTTAAAAAAAGATGGAGAAATATACTTAGAGTCAGAGCTGATTTCTCTTACTAGCATTAATGTAGGAGTAAGGGAAAACCAAAATGGGCCGGGTGAATGAAATCAATAAATTATCTTAAATTATTTAGGAAAAAAAAGATTTCATGACAGAAAAATAGCATACTCCAGTCAACATAGGCCTTCAAAATGTTCATTAATTATCATGATGTATCAAAAAATCTTTAAAATAATTGCAATGGTGAATTATGTTCATGAAAATATAAAATATTCATAAGCAAAATAAAAATATAATGAGCCATTAGATGCTGATGTCAAATAAAATATCTATTGACTCTAACAAATATTGGTATTAAAATTTCTAGCTAAACATATTAAGAAATGTACAATAAATTATATAAAGAAATAAATGATGTCATCAAAATGAATGACAAATATTACAATTAATTCAAATGCTCCCCATAAAACACAAGTTCACAGTTTGTTATCAAGTCAGTGGTACTGTCAAGAGGTGGCAGAAGCTTTATGTAAGGGGAGAAACCTGGCCATTGAGAGCATGGCTTTGAAGCAGGTACTGGAACCCTGACCCCTTCCCTTCTCTCTATCTTTGCTTCCTGTTGTCCACCAAAGGCCACAAGTAACAAGGCCAAGTGGCCATGAGTAAAGTGAAATCTGAAACTTTGAGCTCAGATAATCTTTTTTCTCCTTGGAGTTTTATTTCCTCACTTTTTATAATGCAGTATTTGCACTATACATAGGCTTCATATGGCCCAAAGTTTTGTGTAGTAATATATTTGAAGCAAGAAAAAAAATGTGTAAAATATAAAGACAAACTTTAAAGAATTGATAAAGTAAAATGAATAAAGTCAGAAGAAGGGAATGTAAAAATGATTGTATAAATACAGATCAGTATATGTAATATCAAATTAGTAAAAAGAAGTAAAATATTTGGAAAGAGTGATAAAATACAAGCACAAAGCTAAACAAAAATAGGAAAAATAAAATATCAGTAGCAAGCATGCATAAATGCACATCCTAAACATTAAAATACTAAAATAATAATATGGAGAAATGAATAATATCATAAAACATACTTAGAAAAAATAATATATTAGGTGGTAAATGTATATTTTAAAATAAACACAAAAAAAACTTAAAATATTTGGAGAACTTATATCAGATAAACATTTAATTATTAATGATTCCATCAAAGTTATCCATTTATAGTTGGTTTCAACAGAACATTTATGGAGGGAAATAATATTTTTATTATAGAAACTAATTCTTAGACTAAAGGGAAACAGTCAATTCCCCTTTTCTTTTATGAGTTAATTATGTATTTTGATAATAAAAGATATAGAAATTAAAATATGGAAAAGTATTACACTTTATCATAATTTGTAAAACCAATAAAAAACAATAGTCAGTTACATTCTTCATTATATAAAATATAATTCATTGTGTCTAAATATATTTATCATATCACATCCAGCTTGACCTAAAATTTTAGTACAATTTACCAAAATAATTGTGAAAAATGCATAACCATCTTAACAAAAGTAGAGAAAATGATTAAAATTTAAAAATTATGATTGGAATATGTAATAGCAAAGGACAAAACACAACTCTTATCAACAAATATTTTCTGTGAAATTGAAATATACATTTATTTATTTATTTATTTATTTAACTGATTACTTTCTATATTAGGAACAAGGTTCACTAAACATTGTGCAGATATTTCTAGGCAAAATAAAATTAAGGGAAGGTTACACAATAAAAGGTCCACATCACAAGATGGAGTCCATACCTGCTAATGGTGCCAGGTCTATGATCCAGGGGCTAGACAGGTCCCAGGACATTTAGAAGTCTCCTACCATTAATTTGCTAAATAGGTATAGTATTAAACTGACACCTAATGACTTATTGTTATACCTACAGATAAATGCATCTCTCAGTTCTCATCAGAGCAGCTTCCTCATGGAGCAGAGAGTGATTAATCACAGCTTCCCATCATACAGGAAATCAAACACTACACTGTGCCTATTCTTGAATAGGACACACATTTCAAACTATTGGCATCCCCGGTTCAGGAATCATTCTGGAAAAGGGACACAAAGAGATTTGAAGAGCTAGAGGTGCTGGATGACCAAAAAGCAACAGTTTTCTAGTTAGCGGTTATTCATAGTCACTCATAGCAATGGAGACACCTTGGAGAAAACTCATATATATTCAAGTCAGATAAAATCCAAGCATAGCAGTAGGGAAGTGGATGAGAGGCCACAAGCCTAGCTGAGGAACTATTGGTAACCAGTGTCTGCAGGGAGAGGAAGTCATTCTTCTTTAAAGATGTGAAAAGAGATAGGTTAACCAACCTTCAGTGGATGGATACACATTAAAGTACATTTGATGCCACAAATTTG
This sequence comes from Rhizomys pruinosus, assembly GCA_009823505.1. Classification (NCBI taxonomy): domain Eukaryota; kingdom Metazoa; phylum Chordata; class Mammalia; order Rodentia; family Spalacidae; genus Rhizomys; species Rhizomys pruinosus. Next base: position 287,318 of record VZQC01007389.1, on the reverse strand, counting down.
ACTTGATAGTTCTTAATATATATAACTAAATAAATTAAAATGAGGGGGGAGTTATTAAGGGAGAGGGTACAGACTAGGAGGTGTTTGAGTGTGATCAAAATATATTATAATCATATTCATAAAGAATCATCAATATAAAATTTTGACATTGTAATTGCTTTCCATATATGAAATATTAAAGGAAATCTATGTCAAATTAAGCATGAGTGATTTCAACAAGGATATGAAGTTCTTATATATTTATTCATCATAAAACAAAGAGAAATTGGGGCTGAAGAGTTGTCTCAGTGATTAAGAAGAGCATTAGCTGCTCTCACTAAGGCCTCAGGTTCAAGTCCCAGCACCCACAAGGTGGCTAACAACTGCCTGTAATCCAGTCCTAAGTGATCCAATGCCTTCTGACCTCTGTAAGTATTGCAGGAAAGTGGGGAACTTATATGCAGTGAAAATGATTGGATAAATAAAATATAAATAATAAATAAAATATATTTAAAAAGAGAGATGAAAACCTAAAAGCAAAATGAACAAATGCAAAATATCATGCTAAATTGTAAAATATAAGCAACTCATTTACCCTGAATTATTTCAAGTGTTGATGCAAATTGTACATCCACTTGGTTTTCATACTTTATCAAATGCTTCAACTATTCAGCTGTACCAATTAAGAAATTGTGGAAAGTTAAAAAGAAATTCATCATAAGACTAGAAAATATATTCCAGAAACAGAATTATTGAAACTATGGTGTTAATGTTAAGAAAAATTCCAGGATAATTTCAATAGTGAATGCAGTTATATTTTGTTAAGATTAGGAAATTAATATGCTACATATTACACAAAGGACCCAGGTTTGGGTCCCAGCACCCACGTGATGGCTAACAACCATCAGTAACTCCATTCCCAAGGGATCTGATGTCCTCTTCTGACTTCCAGGGCCTCTGAAAGATAAAAGTACACCTGTACACATGCAATCAGTACACTCATATTTATAAAATGAACATAATAAATAAAGTATTTTAACATCCACAGAGAATGTGATGAACTAGATATCACAAAAATTAAAATCTATCATATCTATAATTATTTCAATATATTTTTATTATTAAACTTTTTATGCCTCCCCACCCCACCTGAGTTAAAACATTCTGCCATACATGCCTTATATCTTTCTCTGAGTCTCTCCAGAGTTTTTTTTCAAAGCAGAGTATTATTGGGGTTTTTTTGTGTGTGTGGTTTATCTATGTTTTGTGTATTTCAGACATCATTTTTCAATTCAGTTTAGGCATATTCCCTTTTATGTTACACCACCCCACCCCAGATCATGCATTCTGACATAACTGCCCTGCATTTTTCTCTCAGGCATTTTTTTTATGATTAGAGATTCACATTTTCCTCCATTAATTTTATAGTACTCTAAAATATGGATACATATTCTCCACCTATATGCAGTAATTACAGAGTCTGAAAATAAGTGGTGGGTGGATTCTGCAGCCCTTTGAGAGATTTACATTATAACAACATAGTTGCTTTCAGATAAACAGAAATATAACCATAATGTTGTTCAGCTTGCCTTTCATTTGGGGGGGGGGTGATTTGGTGTTAGCATCCGCAAATGAGGGAAAATTTTGCCATTTGTTTTCTGGGACTGTGTTACTTCACTTAGCATAATGGCTTTGAGCTCCATCCATTTACCTGCAAGTTTCATAATGTCATCTTTCTTTACCACTGAATAGTACTCCATTGTATAGATGTAACTCATTTTTGTCATCCACTCGTATTGAGTGGCATTTGAGTTGGCTCCACCTCTTCACGATGGTGAAGAGAGCTGCAATAAACATGGATGTGCATGTATCTTTGCAGGAGGATGAGTCTTTGGGGTATATACCCAGGATCGGTATGACTGGGTCAGGTGGTCGGTTCATTTTGAGTCACTTAAGGGTTCTCCACAGTTCTTTCCATAGTGGTTGTACAAATTTACATTCCCACCAGCACTGGATGAGTGTTCCCCTTTCCCCACAACCTCTCCAGCATCTGTCGTCTTTTGTTTCCTTGATCTTGGCTAGTCACATCAGAGTGAGATGATATCAGAGAGTGTTTTTAATTTGCATTTCCTTAATTATTGAAGACGTTGAACACTTTTTAAGATAATGTTTCTTAGCCATCTTTAATTCCTCACTGGTGAAGTCTATTCCATCTTTTGAGTAGGTCATTTGTTTTCTTCTTTGCTTTTTGAGTAGTTTATATATTCTTCATGTTAATGCTTTGTCAGATGTATCACTGGTGAAGATTTCCTCCCACTCTGGGTTTTCTCTTCACTTCCTTGTTTCTTTCCCTGTACAGAAGCTTTTGAGTTTTATGAGGTCCCATTTGTTGACTGTTGACCTTATTTCCTGTGCAGCTGCTGTCTGATTTAGAAAGACTTTTCCAATGCCTATATCTTGTAGGTTGTTGCCAACTTTTCCTTCTATCATCTTCAGAGTTTCAGGCTACATGTTGAAATCTTTTATCCACTTGGAGTTGATTTTTGAACAGGATAAGAAGTAAGTGTTTAATTTTGTTCTTCTACAAATGGTGATCCAATTTCGCCAGCACCATTTGCTGAAGATTCTATCCTTCCTCCATTGAGGTTTTTTTGGTCCCTTTGTCAAATACGAGGTGGCTGAAATTGTATGAGCTCAAGTTTGGATCTTCAATTTTGTTCCATTGGTCAATGGGTTTGTTTTTGTGCCAGTACCAGGCTGTCTTTATGACTATGGCCCTGTAATATAGTTTGATGTCTGGTAGAGCAATGACCCCTGTATTGCATTTTTCACTCAGGGTTGCTTTAGCTATTCGGTGTCTTTGTTTTTCCATATGAATTTAAGGATTTTCTTTTCCAAGTCTGTGAAGAAGCTCATAGGGATTTTGATTGAGATTGCATTGAATATGTATATCAATTTGGGTAAAACGGACATTTTTACTATATTAATTTTCCCAATCAATGAACATGGGAGGTCTTTCCATCTTTTGAAGTCATTTTCAATATTCTTCTTCAGGGGCTTAAAATTTTTCTTGTAGAGGTCTTCGGTATTTTTGGTTAGGTTTGTTCCCAGGTATCTTATTTTTGTGGCTATTGTGAGTGGGAAGGTCTTCTTATATTCATTCTCCACTTGTTTATTGTTGCTGTAAAGAAAGGCTACTGATTTTTCCAGGTTAATTTTGTAGCCTGCCACTTTTCTAAAATTGTTAATCATTTCTAGAAGCTTTCTGGTGGAATTTTTAGTATCCCTTAGGTAAACAATCATATCATCTGCAAAAAGGGATAGTTTTCTTCTTCTTTTCTGATTACTACTCCTTTAATTTCTTTCCTTGTCTTATTGCTCTAGCAAGTGTTTCAAGCACTATGTTGAAGAAGAGTGGCAATAAGGGGCATGCTTGCCTGGTTCCTGCCTTTAAGGGGAATTGTTACAATTTTTCTCCCTTTAGGACGATGTTGGCCGTGGTTTTGCTATATATGGCTTTGATCACGTTGAGGAATGATCCTTTCAGTCCTATTCCCTCTGGGACTTTAAACATGAAGGGATGCTGGATCTTGACAAAGGCTTTTTCTGCATCAATTGAGATGATCAAATGTTTTTTTGTCTTTCAGTACATTTATGTGTTTATGATATTTATTGATTTACATATGTTGAACCATTCCTGCATCTCTGGTATGAATCCAACTTGGTCATGATGGATGATCTTTTTGATGTGGGTCTGTATGTGATTTGCAATTATTTTTTGAGAATTTTTGCATCTATGCTCATTAGCGAGATGGGTCTATAGCTTTCTTTTTTGCTTGCATCTTTGCCTGGTTTTGGTATTAGAGTGATGCTAGTTTCTTTTTATTTTTTTCTCAACATTTATTATTATTGAGCTTTGATGCTATTCATACATCATTTTCCAATTCAGTTTCAGGCATATCTCCCCTATCCATAACCCCACCCCCCCCCACCCCACCAACAGATCATGATTCTGCCTAATGTATCTTGTTGTCTATATTCGCAAGTTTTGTTTTTTTTGTTTTTCCATTTTTTAGCTATAAGTGATGAATCCATGTACAAGCATCCTTCCATGTATAACCAATTTGCAGGCGTTTTATGCCACAAACCCCCACAGCCCCACCTTCCGCGGGGTGAGGGGTTGTATGTTCAATCACAGTTAAGTCAATGAGGGGTCCAGACGTACATGTGTAAGTTTTACTCACATTCATCACCCCATTCACCCCCCAACGCAGCCCTTACATTTTACCCACGCCCCCTCTTCCGCCAATTATCCCTGGGCTTAGAAAAAGGGGCACAAGATGGGATGAGAATGGAACAAACAGTCCACTCTCTCTGGAGCTGTTGCTGGGATTCTGGTCAATTCTGGCTGTTTCTCCTTCAGGGGCTGACATCTGTACAGGAATAACCTTTCGAATTGTACTGAAATGAAGCCCAAAAGCAATTAGATATATGGTATTTAAGCACATTAAGTTTTTATGGTAGGTATTACTTTGTAGAGACAGTATATGTTTAGATGAGTGTTGATCCCATCCCTCCAACCTCGTTGATGTGGACACACATCTCATCCGTTCGTGGATGGCTAGTTTCACTAGAAGGAGGTTTTTGAGAGGATTTCCGTTCATGTTTGTATCCATCTGAATAGTTATGAGTAGCAATGGTTGTAGAGACCTGCTTTAAAAGGTTGTATAGAATTCTAATGTGAACCATATGTGGACCTGGGCTTTTTTAGTTGGGATTTTTTTTTTTATTACAACTATCAATTTACTTCAAATTATGGGTCTGTTTAAACTGATAATATCTCTTCTTGGTTAAGCTATGTGAATTCCAGGATTTCAGTATTCAAATCCATATTTTCTTAAGGTTTAACTATATTAGGGGTACAGGTTTTGAGTAGTCATGTATGATGTCAGGATCTTTTTCTTGTCTGTTTGTTACGTTTCGCCTATCATCATGAATACTATTATGTGGCTTGCACGTTTTATTTTTTTTTGTGGTTTTTTCTTTGGGTTAACTGGGCTAGAGGTCTGTCTATCTTTGATTTTCTTTCAAAGAACCAGTTTTTATGTTCGTTGATTTTATGTCTTATTTCCTTGTTATCTCTTTCATTGATTTCTGCTGGTGGATGTTTTGTTATTTCTCCTGTCGTGTAGGTTTGGGTTCATTTGTATGGTGTCCTGAAGTGGTTTTAGCTCAGTATTATATTGTTTATTTGTTCCCATTTTGGTTTTTTGATGTGGGCACTTAAGGAGCTTTAATTCTTTCCCTCTCAGGTCTGCGTTTAATGTTATCCCACAGGTTTTGTTGTGTTGTAACTGTCCTTTTTCGTTCAGATTCCATGAATACTTTTACTTTCATTATTTCTTCCTATCCCTACCATTGGTAGTCAGAATCATGTTGTTTAGTCCTCCATGTGGTTGTAAGCGTATGGGGCTTATTCTTCTGGTGTTCATACTGAGCTTTATTGCACTGTGGTCTGATAGAATGCATGGAATAATTTCTATCCTTTTTGTATTTGTTGTGGTTCCTTTTCTGCCTCAGTATGTGGGCAATTTTGGAGTATGTTCCATGAGGTGCTGGGTAGAAAGTATAGTCTCTGGTGTTTGGGTGGAATATTCTGTAGATGTGTGTGAAATTTAGTGTATTGTATTGTTCAGTTCTGATGTCTCTCTGTTTATTTTTTTTTTTTGTCCTGTTGATCTATCCAAGTGGCTCAGTGTGGTATTGAAGTCCCCCACTATTAGTGTGTTGGGATTAATCTGTGTCTTGAGGTCCTGCAGAGTAGTGTTTACAAAGTTAGGTGCACCAGAGTTTTGTGAAGTCTTCATGGTTCATTGTTCCTTTGACAAGGATGTAATGGCCCTCTTTGTCTCTTCTAATTAATTTTACTTTGGGAGCTATTTTGTCTGGTATTAGAATAGCCACTCTGGCTTGTTTCTTGGTACTATTCCCTTGGAATATTTTTTTCCATCCTTTCACTGTAAGGTGATGTCTGTTGAGGGTGAGATGGGTTTCTTGTAGACAGCATATGGAAGGGTTCAGTTTCCTAATCCATTCTCCCAGTCTACACCTTTCGATTGGGGAGTTCAGACCATCAGTATTTGAGGTTATTTTTGAGATATGTGTGTTGTTTGCTTTTACTTTATTTTTGTTTGCATTCTTGGTCTGGGTTTGTATTTAGTTTGTTATAATTTTCTTGCTTTCTCTCTTTAATTGCTTAGGGATAGTTGCTCCTTTCTTCAGTTCTTTGGATTGCTTCGGGGGATTTTTTGAAGTGTTGGTTTCTTAGACATATATTCCTTCACCTTGTTCATGTCATGGAAGATTCTTCTTTCTCCTTCAACTCTAACTGACATTTTTGCTGGATATAATAGTCTGGGTTGGTATCTAAAGTCATTTAGAACTGGGAATACTTTGGTCCACATTCTTATAGCTTTCTTAGTTTGCACTGAGAAGTCAGATGTGATTCTGATGGGTTTCCACTTATATGTAACTTGTTGTTTTTCTCTTGTGGCTTTCAGTAATTTGTCTTTGTTTTGAGCATCTAGTGTTTTAACAATTATATGGCAAGCGGAATTTCTTTTCTGGTACTGTCTGTTTGGTGTTCTTTGTGCTTCTTGTATTTGTATGGATTTGTCTTTTTTCAGTTTGGGGAAATTTTCTTCTATTATCCTGTTGAAGATCTGGTCAGTAGTGTTGTTTTGGGATTCTTCTCCTTCCTCTATCCCTATGATGAAGAGGTTTGGTCTTTTCATAGTGTCCCACATTTTCTGGTTACTCCACTCTTGTGTTTTCTTAAATTTTTCTTTCTTTACTTTCTTTTCTTTCTTTATTTGAGCAGTCTAGTTGGTCTGGGTTATCCTGCAGGTCTGATATTATTTTATCTGCTTCTTCCATTCTGCTTCTGAGCCTTTTTCCCCATCCTTTCCTGTTAATTAGATGAATGTTCAACTGCCTTTTTCATTTCGTCCTGTGATTACTTTAGCATTTCCACTTCTTTCTGGAGCCTGCCATTCTCATCTTGTAACTCTTTGGTACATTGGCTATTTTCTTTTTTTCATTTTGGCCTGACATCTTTTCAGCATTTCCATTTCCTTCTGGAGTTTGCCATTTTCTCCCTTTAGTTCATTGCAATGTTTGTCATTATCTTCCTCTAAGTCCTTCCTGAGTTTTTCAATCTCTCCTCTTAGTTCTATCCAACGTTTGTCATTATCACCCTCTTGGATTTCTTGAGTTTTTCAAATTCTCTTTTTCTTCTTCCCTTAGTTTTCTCCCTGTTTTTTTTTTTTTTTTTTTTTTTTTTTTTTTTTTTTTTTTTTTTTTTTTTTTTTTTTTTTTTTGGTCAGGATTTTTCTTTCGAGACAGGGTCTCCCTGTAGCCCCAGCTGTCCTGGAACTCACCTTGTAGACCAGGCTGGCCTTGAACTCACAAAGATCCGCCTGTCTCTGCCTCCCAAGTGCTAGGATTAAAGGCGTGCGCCACCACGCCTGGCTTCCCTTAGTTCTCTAATTTCTTTGAATATGTCCACACATTCTCTTTGTTCTTCCAAAGATCTTATGTTGATTTCCTTCCAGGGAGATCTCCTTGTAAGAATCGTCTGTAGGGGTGGTAGTGTTCGGTGTGGATTTTTTATGGGCTTTTCCCTTTTGTGTGAGAGTGTGTGTGTGTGTGTGTGTGTGTGTGTGTGTGTGTGTGCATCTTTGGCATGTGGATTTGTTTGTTTATTTGCTTCTTCTTTGGGTTCTGGTCCTCAATGTTGGCTACACAGACTATAATCACTAATACTGTGCCTGCTAGATCTTTTGCACCACCACTCCCCCAGGCTGATGGGGGCGGGTTGCTACCTTGGCCCCCATGCTGGTGCCCTGTTAGAAAACTCATGCCAGGATCTGGGAGCATGCTGGTGTTGTGCTGTGTGCATGTCTGACTCCACCCATGTTGCACACTGGGACTCGAAGGTTGGAAGGTGCAGGACAGTACCAAGCCTTTGCAGGACAGGGGTGCCTAAAACACCCAGGCAGGCAGTGCTCACCTGGTCTTTTGCAGGCTGTTGCTGTGCCGTACACAGGTGTAGCCTGCTTCTGCCACAAGCTGGGCACAGGTTGGTGTTGTGCTGTGTGTGCATCTGACTCGTATCTATAATTTTTAATTTTTCAGGTAAGTGTAAATTGGGTAGCCCCTTGGAGGGGACAGCCATCAGTGTAAAATTAAAGTCAAATGGGATGCAGAGTGTCCACTTGATGAGCAGCCCAGTTGCAGAGTATAAGGACTGAATTATAGTGAGGAGTGCGTTTGTTCCTAGATGCAGCAACACATTGTAGGATATCAGGTGAGGGGTTCATCTATGTTACCAGCAGTGTCAGAGACTCAAAACAATACATGACATTCTAAATAGTGTTAAGAAAAGAAATATGTTAGGGTGTAGATATTATAGGTAAGGAACTTTGCTTCAGCACTGAGGCCTTGATCAAGTAAGTGCACATGGAAAGGGGAGGAAGGTTTCAATAAGACATGGTGCTTAATTACTACCATTTACAAAACTTACAGCAACTGATGAGCAAGTCTATGGAAAAATGTTCACCTTAACTAATAAATAAATAAAGTCAACAATGATTAGAATTTGAGTGTAATTTTCATGTAGCAAATTTGATCAAATTGAGGAAATTATAATATATTATTTATTATTCTATTATATTGTTAAAATGTCATGAACCTTTAATCCCAGCACTCAGGAGGCAGAGTCAGGCAGATCTCTGTGATTTCAAGGGTAGCCTAGTCTTCATAGGGAGCTCCAGGCCAGCTGGGACTAAAAGGGAAACCCTGTCTCAAAAATACCACTAAAAAGCCACTACCAAAGAAACTTATAGATGGACAGCTTATTTGGGATTATCATTCCAACGGATAAGAGTCCAAAATGACAGGGGGTGGGGCATGACAACAAGCAGGATGCCTCGAGAAAATGAGAGATCACAACTCCACTTGCAAAGACAAGAACAAATCAAGCTAGAAATAGAGTGAAGCTATCAAATCTCTAGTGACGTAGTTCCTCACAAAAGGCCCCAACTCCCCAAAACAGTGTGACCAACTGGGGACTAAGCTGAAGTACAGTCAAACCACCACAGATAATGAGGACCCAAGGATTCACAATACTTGGCAGAAGAATATAATAAGTACAAAATACACACAGAGAAATATGGAAGTATTTGGAAAATTTTATTTATATTTTCCTTGCCAGATAGTTTCTGAAATTTTTGAGAGCAAATAATTTTGAAAATATGTAAATATCTTGATATTTTAATATCAGTGATGATGTTTATAATTAGAATAAAAAAGTAACATACTAATTATTTTTCAATATATGTAAGACCAAACTATAATCTTCCACCATTCAGTAGAGGTTGTAGAGTTTGAAAGCAAATATACTGATACATGGGATTTCATTTCTCATATTAGTTATTATAGTGAACTTTTTGCAACAATAAATGTAATGAGAAATTACATATTTAATCCTTACTATGTCATAAAATGTTTATGAACATTTACTGTTATTTTATTTAATAACAAAGAAATATATGCTTTCAATTTATTAGCTGTAACAAACTTAATGTTAGTACATGCAGTAGTTCATACAATCCACACTGAATGAGTGACTAAACTGAAAGTTAGAGGGCATTATATCTTCTGATTAAATATTACATATTTAGAGAATAGCAAGAGGAAAGTAAAACCTAAAAATACATAGCTCTTGAGGGACTATTTTTAAGCAAATGTATTCACCAGTGTAGTCAAGAAATATACATTATACTAATAATCTATAGTTTAAAAAATAGTTTGAGATTATATGATCAAAAAAACACTAGATAGATATAGATATGAAAGAATTAATAAAAAAAGAATACCCTAGAAACATTTTCAATAAACTTTGTGTAGAGATTCCCTGTTTTTTATTTTTTTTAACAAAGAACACATGTGTATGAGAAAGTATGGTGATTATCCACTCATACAGGAATAATCCCTCACCACCTTCATCATTCTCAGGAATTAAGATGCAATGAAAATGGTACATGGAAATCTTAAAAGTTGAGTCAATAGTTGTAAAGGAATTCCTTGTCATGACATGTAAACATAGATGGATTTTTCTTTTACTCCTTTTCCTAATACCAGCTTCTATATAAATAAAGTAAAAAAATGTTCAGCTCAAAGACATTGTCATAAGTTTTTATGACATTTGTAAAACATTTATACTGAACTTCACTATGTGCTGTTATTATAATACTTATTTAGCAATGAAAATTATTTTCATGAATTTGGTTTTTATGTGAATTGTTGTGTATATGAGTGTAGATACTTTTGGTGATGAAAAATTCTTGAAAAAATTCTTTTGTCTTAATTTTTTACCAAGCTCTTATATATTTCATACAACAGTTCCTAATCAAATTTAGACACCTCCCCATCCATGCACTCTGCAATACATGTGAAGTCTTTTCTCTATCACTTCAGTCTAGTCAACCTATCTAGAGATCATAAATAAAATGTACTCTAGCTCACCAGTAGTAACCAGTCTCAAGGACTGCCCATACTAGGGCCACCTGGCTGCCCATCTCCCTCTCTCCACTCCTGGCCCTTATCTAATTGAATCATGGCATGGGTCCTATACTCAACACCACCAGTGTTGCAAGGTCACATGTTTCCCTATGTTCATGCAACAACTTTTGCTCTTACAATATTTCTTCTCCATTTTCTACAATGGTCCCTCCGAATATAGGAGTCCTATCCATGGATAAACACTCTGCAGTCTCTTATTCTTTAAAACTCAGCCAATTAAGCCCTTCTGTGTGCAACACACTCTGTTGTAAAAGGAAGCTTCTCTGGTGAGGGTTGAAGAATGGATTAGTATTCTCTCTACCCTCTGTTCTTCTGTGTTCCATGAGCATTAGTTATAGAGGTTCCACTGTAGATATGTCACTTAGGACTGGGCATCTCTCATGTATATTTGCTCTTTCTGACCAGTTATGGAACTAATTCCTCAGTAGCCTCCATCTGTTGAAAATGAAGCATCTTTGATCAGCAATGTCACTACATGGAGGCAGGATTCAGGCTCTCTCAGGCAGTCTTGGAATAGTTCTTTCACCCAAAACTTTTTTGTTGTCGTTGCTATTTTTTTGAGACAGGATCTCCCTTTAGTCCCAGTTGGCCTGGAGCTCACTCTGTAGAGTAGGCTGGCCTTGAACTCACAAAGAACGACCTGCCTCTGCCTCCTGAGTCCTGAGATTAAAGGCGTGTTCCACCACACCAGGCTCAGCTAAACATTTTAATAACTTTGTCTTTGATGCCTGCCTTCAGTGATAAGCTTCCTCCACCCTGGCCACACCTTCTAAGAACTCCCAAAACAGTGCCACCAACTGGGGATAAAATGTCAAGTACTTGGAGCCTATGGGGGATATTCTCATTCAAACCACCACACTCTGAAAGGAAAATAGTAATTTATTGAGATAATTGGGATTAATTAGAGAGCCAAGGTGGAGGTAACAGGCATCATGAATGTATGAAATATCATTGTATATGATCAAAGCTTGCTCTAAGCATGATATAAATATTACAATATGAGAAATTTATGTATAATTAATATATGACAAATACAATATTTTAAAGCTTAAAAGAATCTTTAATTTACATGTTCCCACCTAAATCTCAAAATTGTGAATAGTTTCTCCATTTTCTTGGAATCAGTAAATTAATCATTTGTTAAAAAATATTCTGGGGCTGGAGAGATGGCCTAGCGGTTAAGAGCGCCAACCACTCTTACAGAGGATCCGGGTTCGATCCCCAGCATCCACATGGTGGCCGAGAGCTGTCTGAAACTCCAATTCCAGGAGAACTCCAGTTCCAGGGGAATCCGAAACCCTCTTCTGACCTCCATGGCATTGCATGACACGGGTGCACAGACCTGCAAGCAGACAGTACATTCATACACATACAGAAATAAATAAAATTAAAAAAAAATAAAAAAAAATATTCTGGAAAGTTTTTTGGTTACTTTTACCTATGGCAAATTTGATAGTAACTAAATTTTTTCAACTCTGCCATAGAAGTGAGGACTTTATTCCCCTCTCACACAAAGTTGGGAGGAAGCTAAGCTTTCCAAGTAACTTTCCTTGAGACAAACATTTTTGCTATTGTCAACCATTTATTCAGTCTTTGAATTCAACACCAAACAAGGATAACTCCTTGACAAATTTGTTTTGAAGACATTATGAATCTAGGAGTCATAGATATTGTAACAATAATTTATTTTACTTTGGTTAATGACTTCACATTTGTAAGCAAATGATCGAAATAATATTGAGTGTTACTAAATTATGTTTTCATCCTATGACTCAAATGCTATCTGCATATAAACTAAAGAATGGAATAAAATAAAGAATGAAGAAGAAACACAGTATAAATGTAAATCTTTCCAAATTGAAAACTTATGTATTTTTTGTCTGTGATTTTGTATACCCCAAACTATATTCAAATTTTGACTATGATGATTCTTAGCTCATCTACTTTTATTTCAGATCTATGATATTATTCAAACCCAATTTTCCCTTTTATATTTAATAACCCATAAATTGTTAGACTAAACCAAATTATTTTGAGATGTCACTATTTTCTCATTTAAGTGAAATATTTGGGGAACTTTGAAGTATTATTATTTGTGGAGAAAATCAGAAATCACTGTACCAAAATGAAAATAGCAAATTTCTCTGGAATATTGGTGAATATTACATCAATGGATATATTCTGTGGATTAGTGTTAGTGACTTCTTATGTATTTTACTCTAAATTAGAATAGACTGGTTATTTTACTTGTGATTAAGTACGTGGTTTCAATAGACTATCATAAGTGAGAAAATAGAAGTGTAGAGTGAGTGTGATGCTTATTATTGTTTGAGAAAAAAATAATTCCAGACTCATTTTTTCAGTTGAAACTTAGTTTGATGTATTTACAGTCTATTCACTAATTTAGGAGGACATTTCTAATCATTATTTGGACACCTGTAATAATTAAGACAACTCAGTGTTTCCTAAACTGAGCCTATAATTCTTATTGCTGGGTTAATATCCAGGTAAGAAATTAGAAAAAAATTGTGTGAACTGCCATGGTGTTGCTAAAGTATAAGACATAAAAAGTGTAACGCTGTATACAAATCCATTCTGCCTTTTCAGATTGTAGTTCTTTCAGTCCTAAAAACTTCTTAGAGAGTACATGAATTTGGGAGTGTAAGATTTATAAAACTGCAGTTCTGGTCTGATTTAGAGAAGGAAAACATCAGAGGAAAGGCCCTAGACTTTCCTGCTGTTGGCAACCATGCAGAAAATTTCCCACAAGGACCACTTTGTCCATTGCCAGAGTTAGTTTTGAAATCATTACATGTAGAAAATTACTTGGTACACTTCAACTACTATCTTTCCATTTCCTTAAACATAGAAATTAACACTACAATTATGTTTACAAAATAATGGTGTGATGAGATGAATGATACCTTATCATGTTGTCTAGAACACATTAGAGATTAGTTATTACAATAAATCTAACATTGTTTTCCACTTGATTCATTTGGTACCATCAGATTCTTGTGCTGGGGATGAACATTTCAGCTCTTGCTCCAGACTTTTATAATCTGTAGATATTCACTTTTGTCACTGCTGAAAAAGATGGCAAGATACTAAGTGAGGACAATATCTACAGGTTTGAGGTCAGGATTTATGTTTAACTGCTAACAGTTCCAAAAATAAGTTGAGTGGCATGAAATACATTCTCTAGCCATGCATTCAGAGTGAGAGACTTCCTTTTTTTATTTCAATTTTTTTAACCTTTCATTTTATTGAATTTTTGTGTATTTCATACAACATTTCTGAATCAAATTTAAACCTAATTCCCCTTTCTTGTCCCCTCCCCTTCGGAGCTCATTCATCCTGACATATGTGATGTTCATCTTTTTCTCAGTTTTTGAAAATTTTTTTGGATTCTGAAGTTTACTGTTTTGGGCTTAAGTTTACTGTTTCAGTCAGATCTTTGACCCAGTCCTTTTGTTTTGTTGTTGTTCCTTCTCATTTATATCATTCCAAAATATGCCTACATGGACTCCGCAGTTATATGAAAATTATGACATCTGAAAATAAACTCTTGGTTAATTCCAATACATGTATAGAGTTTCCCATTTCAATCAAACAGAATGTATTGTCAGAAATACAAGCTATATTAATGCATTAAATTTTTGCTGGAGTGACACTGAAGATCTAAATTGTTTGACATTAGTAAAGAGGAATTGCAAAACATCTATTATTGATATAACTTTGGGAGAATCGAAGTACATGTATAGAGTATATGTGTTATTTGTGATAAGTTGTATGTATTTTGATTTCTACTGATTTACATATATATACATAATTATATACAGATATGTAATTTTAATGTCTAAGTCAAAATAACTTTTCCTAATAGATAGTAATTATTATTAAGTTATGGCATGAAATAAAATGGTGTCACTTTCATATCTCAAAAGACATTTAATGTATTAGATAATGCAAGCATATTAGAATATGGAAGAAAATGAGTGTTTCTTTTTGTTTCTTTGTTAGTGCTGTTGTGTGCTTTTTTGACAAAATTTTATTTTGGAGCAACAGCTGGGAATTTGCAGTAACGCATAAAAGCTTCTGCCTGAGATTTCTGCTGATCTATTGGAATGGGACGGTAAATGTCTCCATGATTTATAACACTTGGAATCAAAATTCAATAACATCTCAAACATTGGAGCTGAATAAAACTTCCAGCTTTCATTTGGTGACATTCCTCTACCTTGAGAAATGTAAAATTCACATTTTTGCTGCTAGGTATGGATTTTCTAATTAAAATAATGGAAATTGAGAATTTTTGGATGGGTTTATAAGGACATATATTTCAGATGTTAAGCATGACAGAAAGACAAGCCAACTCCCAAATCTCTCTGGAGGAAGACATGCCAAACTACAGAGAGATACCGAGGAAGAAGAATGGCAATTTAGAGGAGGGGTTGATACCCCATGCAATTTGGACCATTTAGACTGAATATCATAATGTTTCCAGGAGAAAGAAAGTAGCAAGGGTAGAATATTCTACAGTGGGCCAGGAGCATTATTACTACTGTCATCAATTAAACGTGTTTTCATAATCTAGAGAGCACTGAATGCAGAAACAACCAGACATTGCTCCTGCACATTTGGCAATTAAACACAATGGGAGGTCTCCTCAGAGAAGTCATAAAACCTCCATATTTAGATCATTTTCAGAATAAGCTTGTCTATTTAAAAATACTTTCTAAAATATTCTTAAAATATGCAAACGATCCAAGGACTTAGTATAAATTAATTTTATATTGAGTATAAATTATATATACCCATATAAATAATTATATGGACCAAAAATAATAGCATATCTAGTCTCATGTATGATAAAATATATTGGAGAATTTACTTATTAAAGATATTACAACAGATACATATTTTGATGATGAGAGAATAATACACAACTCATTTAACTATATAGACATATCTGAAAACTCTAGAATGCTTAAAAAATGAATTTAAGTATGACTGGAAATTTAGGTCTTATTACCTCCTGTGATACTGTAATTCATATTAACTCAGAATTATCAAATAGATATATACATATCTAAGAAGCAACTGCAGTTGAAGAAATAAATCATTAATTCAAACGAATAAACTATACTTGCTACATGGGAATATTATAATCAATGTGAAATTACATCTACAGTGCATATGATTTTGAGAAAGAATTATTATTGTATAAAAGGACCATGATGTATACTCACATTTAGGGACTTGGAGCATAGATTCAACAACAAGAGCCAATATATGTTGCTTGTTTTTCTGAGTCTGGGTTACATTATTTAGTAGAGCACTTGCTACTTCCATCCATCTACCTGAAAATTTCATGACTTCATATATTATACTGCTGAGCAGAGCTCAGTTGTGTAAATGTGTCATATTTTCAATATCCATTCATCAGCCAAAGGACATTTACAATTTCATAATTATTGGCTTTTCGTAGAACATATGGATCCTCATATTTAGAGACAAGTATACCTTTCAGCCTTCATCAAAGAAGTTTCATTTTGCAACATAAATAGACTGTAACAGAATTCCAGAGCTCAAATGCAGATATGTGTCTGTGCAATGTGTAAACCTAGGTGACACATCCTCCATGCAACTTCCAGTTTTTTTATTTTATTTTTATCTTATATTGAAGTTTTGTGCATTTCATACATCACTTCTCAGTCTAATCCAGATTCATTTCCCCCTTCATGGCCCCCACCCCTCCCAACTTCATGGAGTCTGCTATACATGTCCTGTTTCCCCTTCTGAGTCTTTTCAAAGTTTTTCAAAGCAGAAAATTATTTTTGGTGGGGGGCAGGAGAACTCTGCTGCTTCAGTCAGATCCCTGTCCCATTTCTTTTATTGTTGTTCCCTCCAATCAGCATCCTTTCACTATATACATTGATATATGTCACATATGTACTAAAATCGTGACCTCTGAAAATAAACTGTTATTTCCTTATCATATTTTGGGAACTACATTTTCCCTTTTAATTTTATATTGCTCTAAAATATGCAAACATACCATCCACCCTTGTACCATAATTATAAAGTATGAAAATAGGTTAGTAGGTTAATTCTAGAGTCCGTTAAAGGATTCACATTCTAAGAGCAGAGTTGCCTTTAGATAAAGAGAAATATAACATTAATGTTACTAAGTTTGCCTTTCTCGAGGGATACCATTACGTCGTTTTTCTGGGACTATGTTACTTCACTTAGCAAATATCTTCCAGTTCCATCCATTTACCTGCAAAGTGCATGACATGATCTTTCTTCACCACTGCATAGAACTCCATTGTTTAGATGTACCACATTTTCTCTATCTGCTCATTGGTTGAGGGGCACGTGGGTTGGTTACAACTCTTTGCTATTGTGAAGAGAGCTGCAAAAAACCTGGCTGTGCATTTATCTCTGTGGTAGGATGAGTCTTGTAGGTATATACCCAGGAGTGGTATGACTGGGTCAGGCAGTAGGCTGATTTTCAGTTTTTTTAAGGGTTCTCCATGCTGTTTTCCATAGTGGTTGTACAAGTTTACATTCCCACCAGCAGTGGATGAGTGTTCCCCTTTCCCCACATCCTCTCCGGCATTTGGTATCATTTGTTTTCTTGATCCTAACCAGTCTTATTAGAAAGAGATGATATCTTAAAGTGGTTTTAATTTGCATTTTCTTAATTATTAATGTTGTTGAACACATTTTAAGATTTTTCTCAGCCATCTTTACTTCCTCACTGGTGAAATCTCTGTTCAATTCTTTACTCCATCTCATGAGTGGGTCATTTGATTTCTTTGTTTTTTGAGTAGATTATATATTCTGGAAGTTAATGCTCTGTCAGATGTATCAGGGGTGAAGGTTTCCTCCCACTCTGTAGGATTTCTCTTCACTTCACCGATTACTTCTTTCACTGTACAGAAGCTTTTGAGTTTAATGAGGTCCCACTTGTCAATTGTTGATCTTATTTCCTGTGCAGCTACTGTCTGATTTAGAAAGTCTTTTCCTACCTGCATGTCTTGTAGGTTGCTGCCAACATTTTCTTTTATCACCTTCAGATTTTAGGGTTTCACATTAAGGTCTTTGATCCATTTGGAGCTGATTTTTGTACTGATTTATTTAGGGTGGGAAGTAGGGATTTAATTTTATTCTTGTACAAGTGGTGATCCAGTTTTGCCAACACCATTTGCTGAAGATGTTGTCTTTCTTCCATTGTGTTTTCTTGGCACCGTTGTCAAATATGAGGTGGCTGAAATTGTATGAGCTCAAGTTTGGATCATCAAATTTGTTCCATTAGTCTACAGGTCTGTTTTTGTGCCAGTACCATGTTTCTTTTATGACTATAGCCCTGTAATATAGTTGGAAGTCTAGTATAGTGATCCCCCTGTATTGCTCTTTTTGCTCAGGGTTGCTTTGGCTATTAGGGCTCTTTTGTTTTTCCATATGAATTTAAGGATTTTTTTTTCTCAGTCTATGAAAAAAACTCTTGGGGATCTTGATTGTAATTGCATTGAATCTGTGTATTAGTTTGGGTAGAATGGACATTTTTACTATATTATTGTTTCCAATCTATGAGCATGGGAGGTCTTTCCATCTTCTGATGTCTTCTTTAATCTCCTTATTCGGGGTTTTAAATTTTTTGTTGTAGAGATCTTTGGTGTCTTTGGTTAGGATCGTTCCTAGATATTTTATTGTTTTTGAGGCTATTGTGATTGGGAAGGTCTCCTTATATTCATTCTTCTGTTTCTTGTTGTTGGTGTAAAGAAAGTTTTCCAGGTTAATTTTGTATCCCGCCACTTTCCTGAAAGTATTTATTGTTTTTATGAGTTTTTTGGTGGAGTTTTTAGCATTTCTTAGGTAAACTATCATATCATCTGCAAAAAGGGATAGCTTGACTTCCTCTTTTCCAGCTTGTACTCTAATTCCCTTTTCTTGCCTTATTGCCCTAGCAACATCTACATTTAGGATGAATACAACACTTAACTCTCACTAGAGAAGTTTCCTTATGCAGCAGATGATTATTAACAAATAAACCCACAATTTTTCAATGTAAAATCAAAAATTCCATAAATTTGTCAATAAGTAAAGAAAAAGATGCCACAGATTGCTTATCCCTGAATAGAACAACTATATCAAACCTGTGCCTCCCAAGGCTCAGACATCACTGTGGACATGGAGTCAGAAAGATCCAAAGAACCAGATGATTGGATGACTACAAGGAGATAGATTCTTTAAGATCAGTTACCCATATGAACTCATAGCAATGGTGACAACATCCACAGGTTCGCTTGAATCCCAAACCAGACTAAATCTCAGACTAGACATGGTGAAGTGGATATTAAATCCCAACCCAACCTAAGGAAGTTTATCAATTGACAACTGCTCAGTGAGAGTGAATACTCTTGGTGCGCCCAGAAAATGGTCCACAAAGATGGATATTGGGGGGGGGCAGAAATAATACTGCGTAGGACATATTATGTATAAGAGAGTTCACTAATACTCTGTGGGGAGCAGTGCGGATGTGTGGATATGTGAGCAGATCTAAATACAAACTATATTGGATGCAGAAAAGGGGCCATGAAAAAATGTCTCAGAGCAATGCAATGACTGTTATGTTAGTAATACAAAATATAAAAAAAAATTACTACAGCCTCTGTCATAAGTCAAGAGACATTACATTACAGTAAGTCTGGTGAAATACCCTTGATGGATGCCAAGCACCATGTAGGCACCAAGTAATTTCACCATCTCACCATTTCAAAATTCCCATGAAACAGAATCATAAGGGTTCTCTAGCAAACATATCACTCTAACCTAACCTTAAAATGATCTTACTTCTGTGGAATTTTCATTGTCTCCAGCCCCATATAAAACACCTGAGGGCTCAGATAATGTTCTGTAAATACATCCTACTTCATTTCTCTACACAATATGTTTGAAGGTCACTCTCTTGCTTCTGCAGTCATACCCTGTTATTTGAGTTATGAAATATTTCTATTTCTAGCCTGGCATGCCTTTAATCCCAGCACTTGGGAGGTAGAAGCAGGCAGATCTTTGTGAGTTCAAGGCCAGCCTGGTCTACAGAGTGAGTTCCAGGACAGCTAGGGCTAGAGAGAGACCCTGTCTCAAAAAGACCAAAAAAAAGTAATATTCATATTTCTATATAATTAAAATTTAAATATGAATGAATCAGAAATTATTTGTATCAATTACTTGTGTAGCAAATTCCCAGAATGTTTGTTATGCCAATATTCTGGTAAGGAGATTTATGTAGGATAATATACTTCCTCTAGGTAATTTGAGTAGCCAACACTTTTCAGTGATGAGAAATAAAAACTCCTACGCTGGGATATTTGCATTGGATTCTTCTATAGAACATCATTGGTTTCTTTTTTTTTTTAATTTTTTTATTATTTATTTATTTATTTATTTATTTTTGTATGTGTATGAATGTACTGTCTTGCACTGCCCTTGATTAAATGAAACCTTTTATGAGAACAAGAATTCTTTAAAATTTATATTTGATTGAAATTTTGGGCATTTCATATATATTTTAATAATATTTATACCTCTTCCCCTATCTACAAGCCCCCATAGCCCATTCACTGCATTTTATGTATTTTTACATATGTTAAGTCTTATCAAGTCAACGTTTTGTACCCAGATATCCTTTTGTGTGAGTTCTTCCTTGGGAGCTTGTCCAGCCTACCTAGTATCACTTGCTTAAGAGCAACTCTCCCTCACCCAGCAGTGATCACCTGCCAATAGTTCCCTTTTATTTTATGTGTATGCATGTTTTCCTGCATGTAAGTAAGTACAACATGTGCCTTCAATTCCCGTGGAGTAAAGAAGAGGCTATTAGATCCCTTGAAACAGTAGTTAGGGACAGTTTTCGGCTGCGAAGTGGATACTGGAATGCAAGCATGATCCTCTGCAAGACTGGCCAGTGCTCTTGTACTGCTGAACCATTTTTCCATCCCCAGGGGCAAGAAATCTTTCAACAGTAACAATTACAATCATATTCTTTCTGTAGTTTTGTTTGTGGGTTACTTACAAGAGAAATTTATATCCTATACTTCTGTCGTTGAGAAAAGAAAAATTAAAGCAGCAGCAGTGTCTTTTCTCTGGCTAAAGTAATGGATTTTTTGGAAAATAACTCTGTCTTCATTTGGTAGAAGGGCCAACCAACCAAGTTCTAGGAGCGCAGCCTGATTTATGAGTTTTGATGTCATTCATAAAAGATTTGTCCTCACACCTTAATTACCTCCTAAATTGCCATGTAATTTTGGAAATTGAAATTCCAGATTATAGGATTATATAAATAGATTAATCTATAATATTTTATTTTTCAATGCATATATTCCTAAAGTGATTTGTTTCAGTGAAACTAATAATCACAATTTCAGAGTATTGAGACTTGTATTGGTATTAAGTTCTCAAAATAATTTTCTAAAAAATTAATATCATCATGAAACCTACAAATTCATATATTTTTTGTTTGGGGAGTCTCATCATTTATTTGATCATATAGTACTCTAGCTAATTTTCCTGGCAAGATATGCCTACTGGTTCAATAATGGCTCACATATTATGAGAGTAAAGATTCTAAATGGATTTAAGGTGGAGCCCAAACCATGTGTGGTGTTGCATGCCTTTAATCCTAGCACTTGGGAGGCAGAGGCAGGAGGATCTTTGTGAGTTCAAGGCCAGCCTGGTCTACAGAGTGAGTTCCAGGACAGCTGCAGCCACAGGGAGACCCTGTCTTAAAAAGACCAAAAAAAAAAAAAGGATGTGCCCCAAAGCCCCCATGGATTTGAACATTTTGTGCCTAGTTGGTGGCCCTGTTTATGGAGGTTTGGGGAGGT
This sequence comes from Rhizomys pruinosus, assembly GCA_009823505.1. Lineage (NCBI taxonomy): Eukaryota > Metazoa > Chordata > Mammalia > Rodentia > Spalacidae > Rhizomys > Rhizomys pruinosus. The sequence continues at coordinate 265,803 of VZQC01007389.1, read as the reverse complement.
GTGTCCTCTCTGGGGAGGCACCATCACTGACAGTTCTTAAGTCTCATCATATTTCTAGTCACCCTGCTTCCTGTGCCTGCTTGAAGATGTGACCACTCAGATTTTCACTCTGGTCATCTCCTGCCACAGTGCCTCCACCACCATTACAGACTCTTCCTTCTATAAGTTATGACAGCAACAGAAAATTAACTAATAAGTCAACCATGTTCCAAACTTATGTCCTCTGTTCATGAATCTCACTTCTCCCTAACATCCATCCCAACTCACACAATAAGCATCCTACATTTTATTTG